>SNQJ01S0032108.1:184034-241883 GCA_010110895.2 Picea sitchensis
CTTTTCACAAAGGCTTGTTTTTAATTGCTTGAAGCATGGCATTTTTTATCATTTGCAATTTTGCTAACAAGTCTTAAATATGCCCTCTTGCAGCCTCATCTTGCAATAATGGTCTCCTAAATCAATTGGCTTACATATGGCTAACCTATTCTACATGTTACCCCTCATATTGTATCATGCATTGTACTAGTTTGAAGACCCTTCCCAAGCAGGTTGTGTTTGGAGGATGTGTGTCTTGATGGCTATCAGTTGTGGATTTGATACTTATTTTTTCATTTAGCATCAACTCTTGGGGAATCATTGCATATTTGGAGGCTTTCATATTACATGTGGATATTGATAGAGAATCGGGATTGATGAGGGTCTTAAATATATGGTTTAGTCTTTTTTTACCCTTAGCACATTCATGGAGAGGGATACCCATCAACTAAGGGTTTTCCCTAAGATTTTTTGCTCATTGCTTGATACTCCTTGAGATAGTGTGACCTCACTCTAGGGAACATATCCCTAAGGTGCATACCTTGGAAAGTGTGTTTTGAATTCGATGGTTGAGATATATTCGGGAGAAGTGCCTTAGCTTTTGGGCCCTATTTTTAGCATGTGGTTAATATTTCAAAGAGGTTGGATGACTCATATCATGGAATGCTCCCTTGGTCATTACATCCTGGCACATTTATTGAGGAGGCCTAACTACCCTGCACATAGTTCTAGAGTTCCCCATGGTTTTGAGATGATTGATGGTATTATCACAATGTTTCATGCTCTAACACATGGTTTTGGGGTTTTGTTCAGATTGGATTAGTGGGATTCTTCACCCTTTATGTGTATTTTCCTAGGTTGTCACTTTTTGGCCCTTGGTTTGAGGAGAGATGGTTGCTTGCACATGAATTGGTACTAATGGCACACATTTTGAGGACATCCATCTCTTTAAGGGGGTTTTTATGACAACCAAGGGGGAACTATTGCACACATGTCCATGAGATCCATCATTTGATGAGTTGGTTATTGCATTGGAGGACGCACCCTAACTAACCTTGTTATCTTGGGCATTGTTTTGGCATTTATAGGTTTTTGAATCATTAAACAAGTGGAGCGCTACCCTAGTTGCCATATGGGCACATTTATTGTTTATGTAACTACCTTACACTAGTCAATAGTTTATTGAGAAAAAAACAATAGTACAAGAAGAAAAATTTAGTAGGAATTTTACAGAAACAACTCTAAATTATTGGTATCTCTAAAGGATATCTACATGAATCCAATTGTTTAAGACTGGGATAGTCAGGCTCTATGTCAACAAAAACATTTCTCACACCCAAGCTCATGTTGATCAAATATCCAAGACAACCACCATTCCCTCAGTCCTACCCAATGTTTTTCCCATAGGATGAAGTTTCATGTATCCCTACCCAACACGAAAGCCTAATCCACAATCATTCTACTTGATTATAATTGTGAATAGGTAACCTTAACAACCTCTTCTAGGTTTTGCATGAGTGGCTACAAATGAGAAGTGATTGTGATACCTATGATAGATAGAGAAAAGCTATTAGAGCCCTTCCTAGAGGTTCCCTAATTATTTTGAAAGGGGATTTCACCTTGGATGATAACTTTGTGGGGTTAATGGAACTATCACCCATATCTTCACTAAATTTATTCAGGCCCTCACCATCAACCCAGGTTGAAATTTGGAAGGAACTTTTTTAGCTCCTTACTAATTGGACCTTGGGATTTAATCATTGTCCACTAACATTTTAAGGAATGTATTCGCTTGTTGTATTTTCAAAGTTTTTATGTAGTGGTTTGTTGATTGGTGTCACACTTAAAAATCCAAATGTGTCGTTTTGATTTTCAAATCTTTACAATCTTCAACTTAGTTTAGACCATTTCAAAGTGGTTTATCAGTTTCCTTATCATTCTAGGAGGAACCAATGTATTGCTCCTTGATTCATGTCGGGGTTACCTCCAACAAGGCATAGACTTGAAATTCTTGATTCCTCATAAAGTGAACTAATATAAGCACCAAATGCTTTGAATATCCCCATAGGAGGGGATCAAGATAATGTGAACCCTATAGTTGGACAAAAGAAGAAGAAGAGGCCTTTTTGTGGGGTATTGATGACATCCCCCTAAGAAGAGATGAGTTTCCTCCTCCTCCTCCTTAAGGAAATTTTCATCCTCCAACTGTAGAGAACATTGATTTTTATCCTCTGGCCAATTTCAATCATTTACTGACTCATATAGTGGATATTCTTTTGGTCAAAGTGGGTGAGTTACCTCCCAAACACACTGTTTATTCCTTTTTACACAATATTCTACAATTTGCGCCAAATGAAGTGCAATTTGTTCCCCAAATTGATTACATTTTCTATCAATAGTCGGCGCTAAATCCGGTATTAATGGCACCCAATTTAGCGCTGACCATTCAAATGAAGAAAAAATGACCCCACGCGAAATGAAAATCAAACCATTAACAATGTGCATTCACTATTTTTTGGGAAATATGTAATGTCCCCATCGAGATTTGAAAAATTAAAAGACCCCGCGCACAACAAAAAGAAAACCATTAACAATGTGCATTCGTGAATTTTTGGGAAATATTTTATGTCCCCATCTAGATTTCTTCATTTATCTCATAGAAGCTGAGTTTATTCTCTCACAGTTGAGTTTCTCTTGGTGGCGGAAGAGTTTCATGAATTTTGACTGAGTTTGGGTTGAAAGGAGGTCAAATATTTTGTGTTGAGTAGCATACTCTCATTGAAGAACATTTCTCTGCAGTGGGAGCGAATCTAGGGTGTGTTGGGTGCATATCTTTCAGGGAGAGGCTAAGTTTACCCACCAGAAATGGTATTACACTTGAGGGGCGCACTAACTTTGAAAAAATCATGGTATTTACCTCTAGTATGGTATGCTTCATTGATGGTTGGTATATTAGAGTAGGGAAGTTGACTTCTACTATGGACTGAGTAGTCCACCATGAACATACTCACTTTTGAGTTTTGTAAGTGTCCAGATCCTTTTTTTATGCATTTACCATATAGATGTAGGGAAACAAATATTTCAAGCTTTATTCTTAGCCCATTCAACCCTAAAATATCATGCTTACAACAACAACAACAATACCATAAAAAATTTGTGTATAAGTAGAGGAGTGCAAGGTAACAACTTAACTGTTTGACAAAATGTGTCTATGGACTTTTTTATAAGCTTGAGAGATTCTTATTCCAGTCCTCACATGAAGGTTTTAGAATCATGTTGTAAATTAGAACACTCACTCTTGTGCCTAGAACTTCATATTGGTTGTATATTTGAGATAACTATGTTTCCATTGCTAAAAATTGGTCTTTGCATTTTTATGAGAAATGCACTAGCATTTGCTTTACATATGGTTGTATTGGCATTAGAAAGTATTTAACAACTGAAATTCACTATTTAAAAAAAATCCTTCAAATAGAACTGTGAAAGAACTATTAGAGAGGGGATTTCCATATGATGGAAAATTTGTGGATTTTTTTATTCCTCTTACAGGTGTGCATATAACATATCAGGGCACGTGTACAACAATTGATTAGGAGGATAAAAAACCACCTTTTGAGCTATATAACAGCCCTCAATCACCCAAGTGATCACCTCATTGTTGGAGCAATACTCTTACAATGTTATATGTCCGCAATTAGCTCCCTTTGTGTATCCAAATCTATGTTCTCATGTTTGGAAATTTGTATATCACATGTGAAGGGGGCCCTCTTCATTCATTAGAAATTGTGATCTCAAGAGAGCTCTTGTATATGCCTATTTTGATCAGGAATCTATATATCTAAAAAGGATTCCTCATATGGTTCATATGAGGAAATTGAAGTGAACTCATTTCCATCTCATTGGAACGGGGTGTTGTCCTAATATGCATTCATGCAAAGAAGAGGGTTAAGAATATAGTTGTTATTGGTCATATGTGATTTGAAGAACTTAAGTCTTTTGTAGGGAATCCTCCCTAATGGTGGTCTTGGATCACCTTGAAGAGTGGGAAGGAAAATTGAGGTGACAGTGGTTTGTCTTCTGAGTTGCCTTCGATTTGTCTTCAGTGAAGACCTTGCACATCCAGAGAGGAAAAATTGAGTGGTAACAGACCTTAGGACCCCGTCTTCACAGAAAAATGGAACTTGCAGAGACCTTAATTCCTTGAAAAACATTGGGTTTTTACAATAACTTCTTGAAGGAACCCTAAATCCTTCATGGGCCTATGGGCATCAGAGAAACATACCTTTAAGAATTTCCCTTCATAAAAATCTCTCCCTGTACCTCACCTTCATCAACAAGATTCATGATGAAGAAGATAATATTTCGTCAAACAATGAAACAATACAATGACCAACCTTCATAAACCAATGTGCAGGTAAGGATCCACCAACTCGGTTCTGATTGAATCTGTTCTATCCAATTAATCAGTCAATCATTTGACCCATAATTTCTCTTTCTCCTTTGCCTTGTCTTCCCAGAGTTTTGAATGATAAACATGAATTGGTTTTGCACTATTTGGATTCCAACTCTAGCTCAGTGGGAAATCCATCATGAAACATATGACATCCATAATATAATCTGACATGAAAAATGAAGTTGGTTGTCCCTTGGCTTTCTTTGCCTGGTATTCTATAATTTCACTAGCCAGATTGTCCGACAATATCTTGGCCCAGTCAAAAGAATAACCTTCTTCCATAGTGTGTATAATGGGTACCCATGGTAGATAGAAATGGGATGTGTTCTCTTTCCCATATAGTCTACACATCATCATTGCTATATACATGAACTGTTTTTGTAACGATGAGATTGAGTATATTCCATGAGAATCAGCTCTGAACTTTTCGGGGTGTGAGTACCAGTCCTTGATCAAGTCGGGAAGATTCTTTCCATATTGATCACACTCCTTCTTGCTAAAATTTTATAGAAAAATGGTATTATAAGTGAAGTTTGATGTTGAAGAGAGCTTATACATCGCCTGTATGTGTTCCGACCGAAATGACCCAATAATTACCTTCTAAGAATTTAAAATAGTTCTAGTTGGGATATCCACATGATCTAGTGCCCATTTAATCATGTCATTGTAGGGTAAAAGACTCGGCCTTGTTGCTAACTTATGCATCTCTGCTTGGGCGATAGTCTTGTATTTGAGAGATAAGTCCTCATTTTTGTTGTCGCTTGAATCATCAAGGCAGTTTGACAGTTCGTACTATAAGATGTTGAATACATGCATCCAAGTTTTGATTGTATTTATACTTCTGGGTGAGGTATCAGAGATAACCTCTGAACTCTGGCCTGAAATCTCACTAGTTGCTTTTGCGGCTTTTCGTGGCAGCATGGTAGCAGTTCTTGAAAACCGGTTACTTGTCACAGAAAATGCACAGGACTGAGTATCCTATTAAGCAAGCTCTACCAAAATGTGAAAGTATTTGAAAATGAAAGATCTTTCTTGTCTTAGATGCCTCGACCTGTATGTACCTTCACTGTCAATACTTTTAATTCTTTTAATACAAAGATTTGAGCATTAAAATAAGATCTTATTTGAAATCATTTCTTCAAGTTGATCATTTAATAACATTAATGGTCAATTTTTCATGATCGGAAAAACAAGTTGAAATCACCCGTATTAAAATCAGCATAAATTCAACGGTAAAATAAAAGTGTTTTAATCTGTTAATAAACTGAGTTTATACGTTAATTAATTATGTTTAGCCTTAACGCGTTTCGGGGTTTTGGGTCCCGAGTTAACCTATTTCATTTCAAGCTCTAACTCCCGAATTGCGAAATCGTGATTGATTAATTAATATTAATCATGTTTAGCATTTATAAATAATCGCGATTAAAAGATGATTTTGCGACTTCGCGTATTGGGGTTTTAAGTTATCGTTTGAGGCAGGATTACCGAAACACGTAGTTGCAATAAGTTTAATTATCATTAATCGTTTTGATTGTTTTAATTAACTGGGTTTAATTCAAACTATTTTCGCGACTTCGCATATTGGGATTTTGGAGTCCATAGTATGTCTAACTATTTGTATTGCGAAACCCCGAAACCCGATACTTTGTAAGTTGTCTTAGTGTTTTTATTTTTATTGTTTTTAAATAAAGGGTGGTTCCATAAATTGAAAAGGATTTAGACCATTGGATTAATCAGAAGACTTTATCGATGGTAGTATCCAAGTGCGCATTTCTTCTTATTTAAACAAAATTAAAATTTCAAAGTCTAATGTTTTTTAGAAAAATATATATGTTTCAACATAGGCTCCATCTAGGGATCTCATTTCCTTGCGGGATGAGAAGAAAAGTAGACCGAGTGCCTTTATTGGGTAAATGGATTCATCATTGCAGCTCTATGGAACACATTATGAAAGAAGACACACAGAAGGACTTAAGATTTCATCTCCATCTCTAAAAACTTTCAAAACTCAATCATTCATTGATCCCGAGTTTAGGCTTATCAATGGCTTCCTTTCCTTAAAACTGACTTTAGATTTGCTTAAGATAATCAAAACAACCTTAATCGTTCTACCAGGCTCTGTTCGGTTTTTTTCACATCAAGGTAAAGTAATTTCAATGTTTTTAATCAGGGACTCTCATGTTAGCTTAGAATATAGATTTAGTCGGAAAGAGAACTAGTTACCAGAGTACATTATAATTCATGTATAACAACCTTGCATATATCGTAGACATTGCTTCATTGTCAGTGAGTCTGTTCAGGACCCCGGTGAAGTTATCTAATTTCCCATATTGAATTTCCTTTCACCACTTCAATTAGTAATCTTGCATTTGAATGTTGAGATGAGGGCAATCATTTAATGAATTTCCTTTCATCATCTCTTTTGGACTAGATGGGGGCAATCATTGTATGAATTTCCTTTCACCATCTATCTTGTTTTAAAACATGAAGTGGGGGAAATCAATCTGTATACAATATACTAGGGATGATATTTTTTTATAGTTTAGCAACAGAGGTTTGTCAACTCACTTTGATTACTCTGGACTAATCCTCCTCTGAGTTTCAAAACATCTTCGCCTACAGGGAAGTTCTCATGGGGTTTTTTATTTTCTGGGGCTTTCCTTGAGCGAAACTAATCAATTTAAACCTGCTAGAAATGACTAAGAGAGTCAGGATTAGCCTAGACATACTTTTAGTTCAGTTAAAGTTAGAGGAATCATAAGAATTTTTTACCTGTTCTCGTTTTGAAGCTTTGTTCATTAGTTTTTAGAGCTAAGGTGAAACCCCTTTTTCCTCTATGAAGACCATAGAATGATATCAAGAATCACATGAAAATATAACTTTGGAAATTATCAGGGGAACATAATAAGGATTGAAGGTTTTGTTATAAGAACGGTCACTCTTATGAAAACTTTTGCTTAATTATTGAAAAATTTTCTTCAAGGTCTTCTTACTGCTTAAATTTTTTTATTATAAGTTTTTTTTTTTTTAATCCAAAGAAAACTCTTGATAATTAAAACATAATTTTTCATTCCTCTGGTTATAGATTAGGTGACGATATTTGTACATATGAGACCTTTGTCATATTTAAGTGATATTTTCTTGAACATTTAAACGAGACAAAATCTCATACCTTGGATTTATCCTTATCTTTCCAACCAAGTAAAATATTTATTTATCACCTGTTTCGAGAGACAACCAATGTTCTGATACGTGAAGGTTGGTTCATGCAGTCTCCTGTCTCTCGACTATCGGCAATTATCCTGCATGACAGTAATATGAAGAATGTCAGGAACTTACACAAACCAAAACTCTGTGTGTTACTTATTTTTGTATTTTTGTTTTTATGAAATCAACTAACCTGATTTTATTTACAGGGAAAATAAAAACTTACCAAAAGGACATAAATTATAACAAAAAGTGAAAAATAAACCGGTATGTACAATGAGAGCTTGGAACTGTATTACCGCATGAAATGCTTGAGGTAACGCCCATTGATAGGGGCATTAAGAATCTTTCTGTCAAGATTTTCCAACAAAAACACATTCTTTCCTTCAGAGGCATAAATTTTGTACGGTCCACACCAGATCCAGTCAAACTTGTTGTGCTTCCCCGTGTCTTCTTTCCTGGATTCCCACTTTAAAACCAAATCAGCAGGGAGAAATTCCCTATCTTTAGATTTTTGGTCAAACAAGGCTTTCATGTTATCCTGATACTTATGTAGTTTCTCATCTACTTCAACCCTATTTTGTTGAACTTCAATCATTTGATTTATTCTTCTGGTGATGTCATTTGGTTCTTCTTTTGAGTCTTTCCAGAGTTTCATTACAGGCAGCGCAAGATTTATGGGTAAAACAACGTCAGTACCATACACCATCTGGAATGGGGACATTCCGATGGATCTTTCTATGCCTATTATGTTAGCCCATAAAGAATATTTCAAATGTACATGCCATGCTTTCTTATTTTCGGTCAACAATTTTTTAATTATGGTTATTAAGCTCTTGTTTGATGACTCGGCTAATCCATTACCTTGAGGATAATAAGTTGTAGAGTGTCCTAGTACGATGTTGTACTTTTGACAAAAAATGATCATGTACATGGACTTAAAATATTGAGCATTATCGGTAACGACCTTCTGAGGGCAGCCAAATCTTGATAAAATATTCTCTTCCAGGAAACTGATCACTACTATGTCTATTGTGTTTCGTGTAGGAATGGCTTCCACCCATTTAGTAAAATAATTGGTAGCAGTCGGGATCCACTTATGTTGCGCACTTGAATGAGGATATATTTCACCTATGAAATCAAGGCCCCATTGTTGAAATAAGGCTTCATCTTTAACTGGAACCAGAGGTAGTGTAGGAATCTTTTGCTTGCCTACGAACAATTGATAGGGGTTACAAGCTCTGACTTTAGCATTCACATCATTGAATATTTTCGGCCAATAATATTCGACTCTTAGGATTTTGTAGGTCATTTTTCTCCTTGCATGATGTCCTCCACACACTCCTTCGTGAAATTCATTTATAACTTTTTTTGTTTCAGATTCTACTAAACAGCGCAGTAAGAAACCCAAAGGATCTTTCCAGTATAGTTGACCATCTACAATGCAATATTTTACTGCATGTAACTTCAAAGTTCTATCTTTATATGGAGTTAGGTCACTGGGGCATTGAAGAGTCGAAAGATATGAAACAATGTCACTATACCAAGCTGAAGAAGAGAATTTTTTTGAAATTTCGGTTGCAGGTTCAATAACATCAAATTCATTTATATCTAAAAATCCCTCATATTCTTGCAGCTGATTTTTTCTGAGTGCTTTAAAATTTGATTCAGCTAATAGCTTAGCCAAAACCTAACCTTTCATAAGTTTGGTCGGTTTTAATTCCAGATCAAACTCTTGAATTTTAGCAAGCCATCAACCTCTCCTTCCATCACTATCAAGTTGAACCAATATATCTTTAACAAAACTGGTGGGTACATATGCTATGATTTTAGAATGTAGCACATAAGTTCTGAAAGCTTTGAGGGCTTTCAACATTGCATAAGCTTGTTTTTCCAATATATCATATTTGAGTTCAACGTCTCTGAGACTTTTTATAAAAAATGCTATTGGTTTCTCTAAACCTTCATCAATCTTTTGTAACAGTACGGATGCGATAGTGTGCTCAGAGGCGAATGAAAAAATCAGGAATTCTTTCATATAATATGGGCTTTCCAGTACTGGTGCTTCGCCTATAACCTTTTTAATACGTTGGAATGATGATTTGGCTTCAGTAGTCCACTTGACCTCACTGTCCTTCTTGAGCACATCTGTAATCAATTTTACAATTTCGGCAAAATTTGGGATAAATCTTCTTAGAAAATTAATTTTTCCTAAAAATGACTGATTTTTTTTTTCTATTTCTAGGAATATTGATAGTATCTATAGCTTCAACCATTTTCAGGTCGATTTTAATTCCATCTCGAGCTACTATGTGGCCCAATATTTTACCTTCTTGCATTGCAAAGTGAGATTTCTTGGGGTTTAAAGACAAACTGAATTTGCGACATTTCTCAAAAGTCTGTTTGAGGTGTACCAGATGTTCTGCATCAGACTTAGAAAACATAGTTAGATCATCAAGGTAAATGACAATGAACTTGTCTCTTTCACTGACAAAAGTGATGTCCATAGCTCGTTGGAAAGTTGCTCTTGCATTCATTAAACCAAATGGAATTTTATCAAACATAAAGGTGCCCCATGGGGTGGTGAATGTGGTTTTCTCCTTGTCATCCTCATGGAATGCAATTTGGTTATAGCCTGAAAAGCCATCAATCATAGACATTCTATTATCTCCTACTAATTTTTCCAACACATGATCCATTATAGGTAATGGATAATTATTTTTGAGTGATGATCTGTTTAGATTTTTGAAGTCCACGCACAGTTTGATCTCACCATTTTTCTTCCTGAATGGAACTAGATTAGCTACCCACTCGGAGTACTTGAGTGGGACAATGATATTGGCATCTAGAAGTTTCTTTACCTCTTTTTCTATCACAGACAGTAATATAGAGTTTACTTGTCTGAGCTTCTGCCTGAATGGCTTGACGCCCAACTTCAGAGGAATTGTATGTTCGATTATGGTGGTATCGTAAGTTCTTAATTCATCATAGGACCAAGCAAAAACATCCTTATACTATTTGAGAAACTAAACATTTTTACTTTTTATCTTAGGAGGAAGGTATTTAGATAATTTTACCAACCTAGGAGTTTCCTTAGTGCCTATATTACAATCTTCAACTTCTTCTGGTTGAGGCTGTAAAGTAGACTTCAAGGGAATGCTGTCATGATTAAATAATCTCTCCAAGGGAATCAGACCTTTAGGGATTTGATTATTTTTCAGTATCAACATACGATGATTAGAAATCTTATCTTGAAACTCTTGAAGATCTTCTCCTTCCTGCATAATCTAAGCAGGGTCATTTTGATTTTCTTGGTTGATATGTGTTTCAACAAAGTCATCCACCATTTCTAGGAATTGTTTGATTTGTTCATCATCTTCAAAAACCTGACAGTGGTGTATATTATTTGGTATTTAAGGTTTGTGCCTCATTTCTATATGATATTTCAGTTTGAAAACAGTAGGAGGTACAAATGTTGAAGCTGCTTTGGCCAATGAATTTTCTTGTTGATTTTCTGCTCTAGGAATGTAGCGAACATTAACCAATGAGAAAAAAACTTCAATCAGGTCCCAGACACAGTTTCTGCAAGACCTTAACCTTGGGTGTTTATCCTAGCACTGACGATTTATCTGTTTTATAATTAATTCTGCATCACCATAGACTTCCAAGTTTTTAATTTCCAATTTCCTGGCAACTTCTAATCCTAAAACTAGGGCTTCATATTCGCATACATTATTAATGTAATCAATATCCCATTGTAAACTGTAAGAGAAAGGGATAACAAAAGTGTCACCAGGTGCCACAAACAACACTCCAGCTCCTGCTCCATCACAAGATGAAGCACCATCAAAATACATTTTCCACACTCCAGTACTATATACATCTTTATTTGGTTTTTCTGTTTTTTCTTTTTCTATACAATCGTTTTCTGTACATTCTAAATCATCATCTATTGATAAAATACAGTTTCCTAAATCTTGATTTGCGATATAAACAGGGTAGTTATTCAGATTCAGCGGATCACTTACTGTAAATGCTAGCCTTGTCTCTCTGTACAAGCGGGTGAATTGTTTGCCGAAGACCGGAATTGTAGCATATGTCATATCTAGTTGGAGGGATCCTCCAATTTTAGTGCTCCAAGACCTGGATAACAACATGCCATACTTTGGAGGTATATCAACAACAACCTCATCCATCAGAACACTTTTTACAGGAACCTGTGCAAGATTAACCACTAAATCTTTAATCATACCCACACATTTGACTTTTCTCAAATCAAAAGAATACAGATCTCCATATGGTCGAGTAATTTTGAGACCTAGTCTATCCATAATAACTTTGGGCATCACATTGTGAGAATCTCTAGAATCCAACATGAAATTATGAAGCACATGATCATGTATAGTTAATGTAATATAAAAGGGAGCAACAATATCTCTGGGCCCTTCAAAGTGTGGACCAAATATTATATTTGGTTTATCGTCTTAAAAATTTATAACGTTAGCCTGACTTTCAGTATCTGAAAATTTTATCATTTTGGCAATTTGTTTCCTGTATGTAGGATTTTTTTCTAGCTCGACCATAGGTATAGGGATCTTGATTTTATTAATCTCATTCTCTAGATTAAAACTTCCCTCCATCGTATCAGCCTCTCTAGTTTGGATTTCTATTTCCCTTTTCTCTGATTTATTAATTTGTGTTGCTTTCGTTTCAGCTGTGGGAATTTTCGTTGTTCTTGTATTAACAACCGGTTTTTCTGTTGTTTTTGTCTTGGTAGACTGTGTGTGAGCAACCTTGGTTTTAACAGTCTGTCTTTCAGCAGCTTTCAGAGCTACCTCATCTGTTTCCCCTCTCGGAAAGATTTTCTTCGGTGGGGTAGTTGTGACATTTCTGTTTCTAGGCCTTAGGTTATATTTCTGTTGAAGCTCAGCCATTATATTATCAGTGATTCCTTGATAAGAAGAATCATTTGTAATATCCAAACTCTCATCGTTATTAGAACAACCTATGCGTTTAGATATTTTTCATAATATTGTCTCGTCAAATAAAGTTATTGACAATCATCGCCAATATTATTGATATCTTCCTCAAACTCCTCAAAATTTCGTATGTCTTCTCCTCCTATAAAATTTTCATTCTTAAAGGGGGATTGAATCTTTTGTTCTTCATTCTTAATTTATCTTTGTTGTATTTGAGGGTTACGATTCCTTTTTAAATACTTTCTAGGGAACTGGTCATTCTTTGAATGGTCTAATTCCATTCTCGAGATTTTATTCGACAATTCTTTGATTATTTTAGCCATATCGTCCTTCTTATCTTTCAAGGATCTTCCAACTTCGGAGGGTCTTGCTTGTTCCCTGAATCACCCAGTTTCTTTATTTCCCATTTCAAGTTTGGTTTTGTACTTCCCTGATGCCATCATGTTTGACTCAATTTCCACGGAATCATCCTACATTTTGGTGAGATCGACAGATCTTCTTTCTCTCAACAATAAAGAAAAATCGGGGTCAAAATCCCCGACGTAGGTTACCTTTGCTGCAGGTTGGGAAGGTTTGACCTCAGTTGGTATTTTGTTATATAATTTATTAAATCTTTGAGTAAATTCGAGAATTGTTTCCGAAGTTTTCTTTCTTAAAGCTCCAAACTCAGTTAGATAGTAAATGTGATCTTTTCTCTCTCCCCATTGTCTGAGAAAGGTGCTTTCTAATTCGTCATATGATCCTATGGAATCTATCGACAGTCCTCAGAACTAGGTTCTCACCTGTCCTTTGAAAGATTGAACTAGGAGTCTTGAATAAACATCCTCATGTTCAAGGCCAAGGATATCAACAAATTGATCAAAGAAATTAATCTGTTCAGTCGCGGTTAAATCCCCTTCTCCTGTGAATTTCAGCAGGTTTTTCATATAATTTTTGAGTAAATCATGGAGAGGAACTGGGAGGACCAAAGGAGCATACCTAGTAGCTACTTTGGAAAATATTATAGGGGGTGGGGGTGGTACATGACATCCTCCTCCTCCTCCTCCTGCACCACCTATGACACCACCTCCTCTGGCCGCAACCATTAATAATTTAGAAGGTGAAACTTGGAGATTATAGATAAGAATTTTAAAGATGTGTGGTGACCTTTCAATTGCGTCTGGATAAAGCATAATGGTTTCAGGGAACTGACCATCGGTGGACAGGAAATTTGAAAAATAGGGAACTGGAAAATGGGGACTGGTTTCTTTGGACTCAAAGGATGTGTACACAGGGGAACCAATAGGAGTCGAGTCAAGGTATACAGTATATTGTTCTGAACTTTGAGAGTTTGGAAGCTGAATTTCAGGAACTGATGAAATGTCAATCAAAGTTGTAAGTGAGATAGATCTTTTACCTCTATTGGTAAAGGAAACAGTTGGAAAAGTCTCGGTTTTAAACTCAGATAAAACCAACTCATGTTCTAGGGTTGCGATTCTATCGATGGATGCTTCTCTGAAAAGGAGTTGGGTGGAAGTTTCTTGTGAAGATAACCTCTCAAGTAGACCCTTAGTATTTGACTGCATGGATTTGGGTTGATAAATCTTACTTGTTGATGAAGTAGTATGTTTGAGGTATCTACTTGTTTTAAGAAGTTTTTCAGGATCGGATACAGGCGATCTCTACTTAATGTTAGGATTCTTTCTGGTATTTTTTCAATTAAATGCTAGTTTATTAGTTGTGGAGTCGTGAAGTGAAAGATTAAAATTATCCTTATAATGTATTCAATCTTTGTTCACTATCAAAGAGAGAAACTTACCAATGTCGTTCTCCCAGGGAAAATAACTTTGTTTCTCCATCCCCCGCAACGGTGCCAAAAAGATGTTGTTCCTGATTTTATACTTAAGGCTCACAGCATAATGTCAGGCATCACAAAAAATAAAGAGAGAGTTTTTAATATGAAAAGAAGGTCAATACCTTTAAGAAAAAGAAGCTATGGTTGATTTCTAAGCTGTCTTTGTCTAGCTTCCCAACGTTCGTGGATGCTTATATCTTGTTCAATCACTGCCCATGAGAGTTCAATCTCAACCTGGGTAGTAGCGGTCTCTAAGATGGTGTTACACATGGTTAAAGCAATGTGGGTCTGATCCTTAAGACCGGGCTCAATATTGCACTGTCTTGTAACAGGTACAGTCATGGAGAAAAGAAACAGTTAAAGGGATTGTTGTTTTTAATATTTGTTTTTTTTAATTATTTCAATTAAACAAGAAAAGTTCCTAAAATTGAATTAATGATATAACAGCTCAGAATTCGTCTTTCGTATCTGAGTTAAATTTGAAAATAATGAATGTAATGAGAGAAAAACATAAAGTTGTTAAACAAAGCAAAACATCAATCATAGAAGAATCTTACTCTGCTACAGAAGAAGAAAATAGATGATGTAACCTTTAATGAAGCATAAAATGTAGCAATCTAACTAACTCACAGGTCTTGTATTTGCTAATAGCAAACACATAGGAAAATCGGTAAGCAATCAGATAACTAAATGAAACATATAATCACAGTAGATGTTGTACTAAATTGCGATCAAGCATTCATGAAAGACATAAAGATGTTGGAATATGAAAGAACAGAAGAACACATAACTCCAAATTGACGAAATATGGAATCTCTGGTCTGCACTTGTATTAATTCTCAAAAAGGAGAGATTTCTCTATTACAATCGACAAGAAAGCAACCTTTCTTTAGTCTTTTGAAAATATATTTATACAAAATATTCTCAACCCTAGGTGGTTGAAATTCTCGTTATTCCTAGGTAATAATGGTTACAAAATGAAAACTTGACTTGGTTCATCTCTATCTCTTTCTCTTACCATTCACTTTGCTCAAGACATTCAACACACTTGCTTAAAAATTATACTAATAGTCTAGAAGGTTCTGTCGTGTCTTTTGCCTCAAAAAGATATATTTTCTTTTGTAATTGTGGCAACGTGTCTTGTAACCTTTTATCTTCAGAAATCATTGACTGTAACTATAGATTTGGCTTCACCAGCCACCTATCTATTTGAGCAATGTCAACCCTCTTTAGCTGTGAAATTTCAGCCTGAGCTTCCTCGAAGCTTTCTTTGATGTCAATCATCCTTTATGAGGCCTAGTGATTCTTTGTTAAGCAAATGAGAAATCTCTTCACAATCTTCTTTTATTTTCTTGGTTGTTCTTTTACTCTCGGCTGTATTGGCCTCCCATGTTTTTAATATTATATCCCCTCTGATTTTCTCTGCAACAGTCAATCTGGGAGTTCTGGGAGTTACATATATTTCTTCTTTAGTGGATGACATGACCACTTTTTGGAAAGTGATCTGGGATGCAGTAGCCTCTCTTTCTCTGAAATCAATATTTTCCAATGATTGGTTTACTTCCTGAAAATGATCTTGGATTATTCCTACCTTATCAAGAAGAATTTGTTGTGCTATTTCCAATTTCTTTAGCACTTCCAATGCTCGAGCCTGAAATAGTGCTATATCCATAACCATTTCTTTAGTGGAACTAACCTTGACTTGTAATTGTTTTATCAACTCATCTTGTTAGACATTATGTCTTTCGTTCTCTTGCATCTTCTTATGCATCTCGTCAAGACTGGACTTGAGTAGTTGGATTTCTTCTTTATCGCTAGTTCTAGCCTGTTCCAGTCCTTTATTGACTTCTTCTATGACATTCTTTTCTGTATTCCATATTTGATTTTGCAACTGAATTATCGTATGATTCCTCTACTTCAGCATTTTCTTCAGATTGTCAATTGAGAATAGGTTAGATGTTGTAAAATCTCCCAAAGAACTGGCTAACTCTGTAGCAAAATCTTCATCTTCCAAATTTTCTCCATCAAATAATACTATGTGCTTTTTGACCGTTGTACCCTCTTTCTGGTGCATCTCTTTCTTCACCACAACTTTTCTTTTCTTACTGAAAAAGAAATCGGAGGGAGGTATCTCCTCAATAGAGATAGGCGTGAGATCTCCTATGAATATTACCTCTGCATTGGGGTTTCCTCTAGTGAACTGTAATGGGGTGACAATCTGAAAGGAGTTATCAATTTCTGTGGATAACTGTTTTTCGGTTCCATCTATAGTTGATTTATCAGGTGAAGATAGTAGCTTATATTCTCCTTTCTTTTCTAATGTCGCTGACTGATCTTTGGATTGGTCATCAGATATCTCTGTTGCTGGGATATCCCTTTTTTGAGTCAAGATCTCAACTTTCTCTAAGTTTTCTGGGGCTTCTTGTTTGCTAGAGCTTCCGACTTCTGGGTTCTAGGTCTTTGTTTGTTGTGTAGTAGGAGGCATTAGGTTTTTTCCTTGTAACAATTTCAGAAGACTGCTTTTTTGGTGTTTTTGGAAATTGTAAAAATCACTCATTTCCCCAGGTAATAGAGCTCAAACTCATCTCAGAACTTCTTGGTAAGATCTCACCCCTCGAAATACTTCATCATGAGGGGGTTCTTCATGTTCATACCTTTTAAGATTGCAACTGGACATATGGTTACCCACAACCTTTTGTGGGTCGTGCTTCTTAAATTCAATGTTAACCAGTTTTATTTCTTCTAAGGCCGCAACTTTCACTTTGGATTGGCTGAAATCCAATAAAGAAAATACACCAATCTGTAAGGTAAAAGATGGCCATACCTTTTTCTGCACCGCTTTGAGTTCTTTGTTAATCCCATCGAGTACAGTTTATCGAGCGACCTCGTGGCACACGAATCAATCTAGAAAAACTTTCGGTAAAGCATATGGGGGAAATGAACAGCCGAAAACTATGATGTAAGAGAAATGCTCCTCGATATACCAGTCTGCCACTTTACCCAGGTTAGCCACAACTGTGTCTGAAATTCTAGGAGCCGGGTGACCAAAAATAGCAATGTGCATCGACACCGCTACCCAATTACAAATTTCATAAAAGAAATCCTTTGCCTTGTCTTCCTAGAGTTTTGAATGATAAACATGAATTGGTTCTGCACTATCTGGAGTCCAACTCCAGCTCATCAGTGGGAAAGCCGTCATGAAATAGATGGCATCCATAATATAAGATGACATGAAAAATGAAGTTGGTTGTCCCTTGGATTTCTTTGCTTGGTATTATGTAATTTCACTAGTAGATTGTCCGACAATATCTTGGCCCAGTCAAAATAATAACCTTCTATCACATTGTGTATAATGGGTACCCATGGTAGATAGAAATGTGTTGTGTTCTCTTTCCCATATAGTCTACACATCATCATTTCTATATACATGAACTGTGGTTGTAACGATGAGATTGAGTATATGCCGTGAGAATTAGCTCTAAACTTTTCGGGGCGTGAGTACTAGTCCTTGATCAGGTCGGGAAGATTCTTTCCATATTGATCACATTCCTTCTTGCTAAAATTTTATAGAAAACTGGCATTTTAAGTGAAGTTTGATGCTGAAGAGAGCTTATACATCGCATGTATGTGTTCCGGCCGAAATGACCCAATAGCTACCTTCTGAGAATTAAAAATAGTTCTAGTTGGGATATCCACATGATCTAGTACCCATTTAAACATGTCATTGTAGGGTAAAAGACTTGGCCTTGTTGCTACCTTATGCATCTCTGCTTGGGCAATAGTCTTGTATTTGAGAGATAAATCCTCCTTTTTATTGTCGCTTGAA
Source organism: Picea sitchensis (assembly GCA_010110895.2). Classification (NCBI taxonomy): domain Eukaryota; kingdom Viridiplantae; phylum Streptophyta; class Pinopsida; order Pinales; family Pinaceae; genus Picea; species Picea sitchensis. The sequence continues at coordinate 202,313 of SNQJ01S0032108.1, forward strand.
TCATCAGGGAAATTTACCAGTTCGTACTGTAATATGTTGAATACATGTGTCTAGGTTTTGATTGTATTTATACTTCTGGGTGAGGTATCGGAGATAACCTCTGAACTATGGCCTGAAATCTCACTAGTTGCTTTCGCGGCTTTTCGTGACGGCATGGTAGCAGTTCCTAAAAACCTGTTACTTGTCACAGAAAACGCATAGGACCGATTATCCTATTAAGCAATCTCTACCAAAATGTGAAAGTATTTGAAAATGAAAGATCTTTCTTATCTTAGACTCCTTGACCTGTATGTACCTTCACTGTTAATACGTTTAATCCTTTTAATACGAAGATTTGAGCATTAAAACAAGATCTTATTTGAAATCATTTCTTCAAGATGATCATTTAATAACATTAATGGTCAATTTTTTGTGATCAGAAAAACAAGTTGAAATCATCCGTATTAAAATCAACAAAAATTCAACGATAAAATAAAAGTGTTTTATTTTGTTAATAAACCGAGTTTATATGTTAATTAATTATGTTTAGCCTTAACTCGTTTCGGGGTTTCGGGTTAACCTATTTCAATTCAAGCTCTAACTCTCGAATTGCGAAATCATGATTGATTAATTAATATTAATCATGTTTAACGTTTATAAATAATTGTGATTAAAAGATGATTTCGTGACTTCACGTATCGGGGTTTTAAGTTATCATTTGAGGCAGGATTCCTGAAACACTTAGTTGCGATAAGTTTAATTATCGTTAATCATTCTGATTGTTTTAATTAACTGGGTTTAATTCAAACTATTTTTGCGACTTCGCATATCGGGGTTTTGGAGTCCATAGTATGTCTAACTGTTTGTATTGCAAAACCCCAAAACCCAATACTTTGAAAGTTGTCTTAGTGTTTTGATTTTTTTTATTTTTTTTAAAATAAAGGGCGACTCCATAACTTGAAAAGGCTTTAGACCATTGGATTAATTGGAAGACTTTATCGACGGTAATATCCAAGTGTGCATTTCTTCTTATTTAAACAAAATGAAAATTTTAAAGTCTAATGTTTTTCAGAAAAATATATATGTTTCAACAAGTAGTATCATGCGAAGGAGTGTTCTAGGTATTGATTTATTCTTATTCACTCAAAAAATTTTGAATGAAAGAATTACTAAACCCCACTAATTGCTTATGTTCAAAAGAGGTTTTTCTTGGGTCAAAAGCTTTGATCTTCTCAGCATATCTCAAACTGACATTGTTAAAATGACCTGCAAATTCATCAATTTTATTTATATTCCTCAATACAAATTCTCCAATCTTCCAAGGCAGAGGATTAAATTGCTTTTTCCTTTTTTCATGGAAAAAGTGCAACCAAAAATTGTATTGCCTTGCTACCTCTGTGATGGATAATTTATCAGACACACAATATGGAAGAAAGGGAGTTTCTTTTGAACAAAATAATCTTATAATACTATGATTTTCCATTTTTTCTATCGTTCCTTTCTTCTCTAGAAATTTGTCAGCTTCAATAGATATCCTGGAGGTACTTTTGTCGAATAGAAGATTTTTTAAAATTGAAACGAAGGCATTATAAACTTCATAGAAAAATAAAGGGGTTTTATGCCTCCATAACGCCTAATACCAAATGTAACATGGTCCGCTTCACATTTTACCCTCTTGTTGATAGTCAAATTTGGGAATCAGTAACAGTGTGTGATAGAAAATATGAAATATGAAGCCATGAAGAATTTCCTATCCTTTTTGTAATGCGATAATTGGGAAGAAATTTCGATGGAAATGAGCTTACCCCACTCAAAAATATCTTTATCTTGGACTGTAAAATACAAGATATATAGAAGCATCTGAGATATGGAAGCAATATTATCCTGACCTGTTATTTTGGTGAATAACCATGCGATTTCTTGATAAGGGTTCTATAAAGAGTCAACTTGAATTCTGGTTATGCCCACTGGTATGGACACAGGATTCTCCAAGTACTCTAGTAAGAGGTCGAGCCCATTATTATGTTTCTTCAAAACGTCTATGCAATCTTCACCTTTGAAGGTGAGAGTGGGATTTGGTAGCTTTAACATTTTACGAAAAACTTGAGGCGACAAAGAAATTGGGGAATGTCCCTGGAGTTGTATAGCCCTTTGATTTGGTATGTATTTGTCAACAGAACATGCAACAATTTCTTTATAGTCAAAAACCTCTGGACCACAACCAACAAGAGCAATCCCAGATGTCCAAATCATGTTCTAATTTCTTTGAGAAGCAGGAGGGGAGGAATAATACCAATATGCTCTCGACCACTGAAAATTTTTATCCTCACGGCCAAAAATATTCAAAGTATCAACACAAAAATGTTGTTGAGTTGATGCTGCCATTGAGTTGATAAAATTGTTTCTTCGGCTGAATGATATTTACAAATGAATTTTTTTGAGAGATAATGATAATTTAATCCCCTCGCAAATGGTAATTAAATGAATATTTCTCGAGCCATTCGTCATTAATAACGACCTTTTCGAAGTCTACAAAATAGTTGTTAGCATTTAAATAATACTTATTGTGCATTGGGAAAAGCAACGTAATGGCGGGAGAAGAGATGAGAGAAGTTCAATATGAAATTTTCGTGAACCCACCAACCCACGAACCTGTGGTTGGATAAGTTATCCAAAGAGACTATGTATAGAAGGCGGTCGATCGAAATCACGAATATCAAAAGAATGGGACATTTGGGAACCTGACATCCGTGAAGAGAATAAAAGTTAAGTGATGGTTGAAATGTAGAAAGTGGAATTTGAAGGTTGTAGAAAGGGAAGGAAAATATTTGAACCCACGTACCCGTGAATTAAAGAAAAGTCTAAGTATTGAGGTGGACTTATGCACAGGTGAATGAACAAGAATGCAAGTGTGATAGTCCAAGGGTTTGAAGGTTCACGAATGTGAAAATGGATAAGTATAGTAACCAAGAAAGGGAAAAAAGAAGGAAAAAATAGTAAATGGGAATAAGGGAAAATATAGAAGGGGGGGAAGAAAGGGTGTAAAGAAGTGGGAAAATAGAACAAGGGATGGGATAACACGAAAATTTTTCAACAACTGGCTCCAACTGTGGGATGATACCCCCCCCATGAGTTTTCAATAATACAGAATATTCATGACCAAATGTATTTATCCTTTGGGCCATGGAGTCGAATAGTAAGGATGTACAAAATAAATGAAAACTATGTACAAGGAGAAGAGAAAATTTTAGGCGAAAAATCTTTTCGAGTGTCGCCCATTAACAAGAAACATTAACATTTTCCCCTTCATGTCTTTGAGAATATATGAATTGAAACCCAAGATATTTTCAATAATGTAGGCCCAATCCAGAGTGGTTCAAACTTTGTGTGCATTGATGGTTTCTCCTTAGCTTTGTTCAAGAGTAACACTAGTTCGCCTTTTTGAAAATTCTTTACTGTTAGGCTCTGATCAAAATATTTTTTGACACTTTGTTGCCTCTAAGATGTTCTATGCAAATCTTCACTTCCTTCTTCTTCCAATTTTAATAGTTGATTTAATCTCTTTTGCATAGGAGTACTATCTTCTACATCCTCTGTATTAATTGCATAGTTCAAGGCATTTAATTTGAGGCTAATTGGAATTTTTGCTTCCTTCCCATAAACCAACATATATGGAGACATCCCAGTACTATATTTTGGAGTCATTTTGCTCTCCCATATAGCGTCTGTCAATTTCAAATGCCAATTATTTTGATTATGATCAATAGTTTTCTTTAAGATCTGAATGAGTGTCTTATTGGTAGATTCAGCAAGACCATTTTCTTGTGGATACTAGTTTGGTGATTTCCCCATGATGGTGCCATATTCTCCAAAAAACTCTGTAAATTTTGACCCGATGAAAATTGAACCATTGTAAAAAATGAACTTTTCTAGAACACCAAATCTTGACAATATATTATCTTTGAGAAACTTAATCAATTCTTCAGAGTCAACCCTTTTTAATGTTACTGCTTCGTGCCACTTCGTTAAATAATCTATAGCAGTGAGTATGTATATATTCCCTTTACTTGATTTTGGATTTATTGGTCTGATGACGTCCAATCCCCATTGGGAGAATGGTTGATGTACATATATGGGTTGTAATGACATTGCAGATTTTTTCATCTTCCCTAAACATTGTTGACAAGAAATGCATTTTCTCACCATAGCATATGAGTCTTTGAAAACGATGGCCAATAAAATATGGCTCTTATTATTTTATGCGCTTTAGTAGTGGGCACAAAATTTCCACTGCATATACCTCCATGAAATTCTTTCATTAATTCTTGAGCTCTCTTTTCATCAACACACCTTAATAATATGCCATCATAATTCCTTTTGAATAAAACATCAACAATCAATACATACTGATTTCATTTCATTTTTAATTCTCTTCTTTCCTTTGGGGTCATGGTGACAGGGAATTGTCCATATTTTAAATAAAATACAATATCATTATAACATTCAAAACCATATATAAGTTTTCCAATTGAAACCAAAACTACTCCATTCAAAGCATCACTATTCCCAATTAGCTTACACAACCCTTTCCCTTTGATTTCTTTTAAAGGATTAATTTCAATATCATACTCTTGAATATTCGCCAGCCAATTTTCCCATTTCCCTTCTCTCAATTGCTGATTTAAAAGCATCTTAACAAGAGAGGATGGAACATATGCAATGACATGAGAATTTAATATGTAAGTCTGAAAGTGTGCTACTGCATTTACAAGAGACAAGGCTTGTTTTTCCAATTTTGAATATCGTAATTCATAATCATGAAGAGTCTTTCTCATGAAATTGATTGGTAACTCTTGACCCTTGGCATTTATTTGAGTAAGAACAGATGCCACAACAGTTTTTGTTGCAAATGAATAAATTATGGAGTCTCTTTGGAAGTATGAACTAATTAGGACTGGGGTTGTAGTGATTTCCTTTTTTATGTTACTAAAATCTTCCTATGTATCTGAAGTCCATTTGAACCTTTGATCCTTCTTTAATAATGAATTGATCAACTTCACAATACTTGCATAATCATGGACAAATCTTCGTACAAAGTTGATTTTACCAAAAAATGACTGGACTCGTTTCTTAGATTATCGAGGGTTGAGTTCATTTATAGATTTAACCCTCTTTGGGTCAATACAGATTCCTTCTTTGCACACAATATGACCCAACAATTTTCCTTCAATTACAGCAAACAAACATTTCTTTGGATTCAAAGAAACTCCATATAATCTACATCTTTCAAAGACTTTCCTCAGATGATGAATGTGCTCATTTCTTGTCTTTGAATTGACTGTTAAATCATATTGGTATTCCACCATGAATTTCCCTATCAAAACCTCAAAGGCATGATCCATAGCCCTCTGGAATGTAGCTCCAACATTGTTTAAACCGAATGGAATCTAAGCATATGCATATGTCTCCCAAGGCGTTATGAAGGTTGTCTTCGCTCTGTCTTCCTCTACAACCAAGACTTGATTATACCCAGAAAAACCATCTAACATGGACATGCAAGATCATCTAGTAACTTGTTGGAGGAGAAATTCCACGTTAGGCAAAGGATAATTATCCTTTACACTTGATTTATTAAGATCCTTGAAATCTACACACATTTGAATCTCCCCTATCTTCTTTCTCACAATCATCGTATTTGAAAGCTAGTCAGAATGTCTGATGGGATATATTATTTCAGATTTTTTCAACTTTTCCAACTCAACCTTTACCAGTGGCTTCAACTTGGGGTTCATCATCCTTATCTTCTTCTTGACAGGCTTTTCTCCTTCTCTTAATGGGATGATGGGATGATGTGATGAAATATTGTTTTATCATATGCCTTTAAATCATCATAAATCCATGCAAAAAAATCTATATATTCTCTAAAGAGTGCGACATATTGATCAACTTCATCAACTATGCAATCAACTCCCAAGTTAATGTACTTTGGGGAACTATCAGTCCCAATATATACTTTTATCGTTTCTTGAACTTTTTAGACCGATACTTCTTTCAGGATATTTTTAGCATGATCATCTCTTGTGAAAAGAGATTCAGACTGAACACAATTATTCGAAACAACAGTAATTTCATTATCCTCATCTTCATTATAATTTACTAAAAAAAATTCTAGGTCTTCATTGTTCTCAAATACTTGCAAATACTCCTGATTTTTAGGTACAGAAGGTCAGAATACTCTTTTCACCTGAAAAGATGTTTTACTATGGACATCATCTAGGTTTGACAGTGAAGCCGCCAATGCTAATGAATCTGCCTTCTAATTTTTATCCCTTGGAATGAAGGAAATATTAAAAGAACAAAAGGATTCCATCAATTCACTTACTCTTTTGAAATATAATTTAAGTATTTACTTCTTAATATTATGTTTATGAGTAACTTGATTTATTACCAAATCAATGTCGCCAGTCACAACCCAATGTTCTATCTTCATTTCTTGTGCAAGGATCATTCCTTGAATCAAAGCCTCATATTCCTCCTCATTATTTGTGCATGCAAATTCAAGTCTGATAACATGTGGGTGCACAATTTTTTTTGGGCTTTTAAGGACAATTCCAACTCCACTCCCTGAACTTGAGAAAGCTCCATCAAATGACATCCTCCAATAACCTGCAAAATGATTATCTTGATTTTACATGTCCTCAATTTGTTCCATGTCCAGGATAACATAATTTCTGATACCAATGTCTATATAATATTCCATTAGTTGATTATCCTTCTTTTTGAAATAAAACGACCTCCTGGGTTCACGGGGAACCTTGATCATTGCTTTGTCTTTATCTGGAAATATCATGCATCTTACATCATTCATTATATAGCCTCCGATCATGGACGACCAATCTCTTCCGAGGGCAACTCCATATGCAATAGGAATATCCACCACCACAATATTGAAAACTGTAATAATATGAGGAGCAACAGTGATCTAGGCATACAAATCTTTAATTTATCCATACGCTATCTCCTTCTTGGAATCTATGGCGTAAATTCTTTCACCGGTCTCATAGTATCTAGTGAAACTCATACCCAGTTCCTCCATTACTTCCAAGGGCATGACATTGTTTGTCACGCCAATATCAACTAAACAATTATGGAGTGCAACATCACAGTTTTCTATCGAAATATATAAGGGTGGGACTTTGCCTCTCAACTTGATTGCTGATGTACTTTGACTTTGTTTTGGGCTTGCTACAACTGCTTCCATTCTTTCAGTTGGTTTGTCTAACGACTTCAAAATATTTTCCCTTTGTTGGGGAATCTCCACCACTTCTGTGAAAGGCAGAGTAATCCTCAACTTACTCATATCTTCAACCACATTAGATTTCATCTGTGGGGGGATTGATATTTGATGTTGTTTATTAGCTCCAGTGTTTCTTATTACATTTTTATTTCTCTCCTTCTCATTCTCCTTTTCTTTATATTTTTCTTTGACTTTCTCTTTGTATTTTTATTTTTATTCTTTACTTTTGGACTCATTTACAAATTCCCGTGTTTGGGAAACGTTTTCTTGCAAGTCAGGGTCATCTTCGCCTTCTTCAAATATATACATGGACGTCTCGCATCCGTCTGTCTGTACAAGTTCAAAAATTTCCTCTAGTAAATAGTCATTTTCTTGTTCAACTATTTGTTCATTATATGGCTTATCAAGAAATGTTGCATTTGGAATTGGTTGTTTGGGTACCCTCTGTCTTTGATTATCATTGTTCTCAAACCTCATTCTCCACTCTTGAGGAGGGTTCATTCTTTTTTATGGGACTGACATCCTTGGATTTGGTATGTAATTATCGCTCCTTCTCAATCTAGTTATTTCATTTTAGATATGTATAATTTTTCTATTCATCTATGCAATTTTGATTCTTTGCTTAGTCTCTTGGGCTGCCACAGAGTCTGTTTTCACATTTGGTATAGTTCTCTTGAAAAATTCTCCACCAATGATCTGGTTTTGACTTGGTTGCATCATTTTCTCTTCATTCATTTTTGAACTAGAAGCTCCATGATCATCGATATTTAAATTACCCATATGCCTTTGTAATTTTTCGAGGATAATATCAGGGTCAACGCCCGTTTCAATCATGATTTCCTCCATTTGTGTCTTTAGTCATTACTTCCTCTAGGTTATCCATTTGGGATGTTATGATAGCAAACTAAACCTTTGGTGGTGTCATGGAATTTTTATAACAACCAAGTATCACTGGGTCATTTGGCCTTTTATCTTCAGGAATTTTGCTCAGAGTTTTATTTAATCTGAGATTGAAATCTCATATTGTCTCATTCTTCTTTAAACAAATCTAAGTGAAATTAGTGAGAACGGTATGATACACTACTGGGGGAGAGAACATAGTTAGGAACATGCTTTCGAGATCATTGAATGAGCCAATTGATCTAGTGGGAAATGTTGTATACCATTCATAGGCTTGGCCAGATAAGGTTTGGAGAAACAACCTTACCATTACATCGTCATATTCAACAATATGAAAGTCACAAACATCCAAGAACAAATCAACATGTCTTTTAGCATCAATTGTTCCATCTTCGGAAAATTGTTTCAAAGTACCTTTAGGGAGGATTGGGAGCTCGTGTTGTTCGCCTCGTAGGTCAAGAGGAGAATCTATTATTCGCATAGGGTTTCTAAATATTCTCATTCCTTCATTTCTCCTTTCTTCCCTCATTTCTTCATTTCTTTCCTATTGTATTTCTTCATTTCTTTCCTCTCGTCTTTCTTCTCATCTTTCTTCCCTTTCATCCATGTATATAAGCTTCTTCTTTTCGTCAGGAATATGTTTTTCACTTTCTAAAGTATGCAGTTGCTTGCTTTTAATTCTAGTGATTGGTCCTCTGTATTCGTCTAGTTTCAATTCCAACCTTGTTCTTTTGCTCTCCGAACTCATCTCTCATTTCTTTAGTCTTTTATTTATTCCTTTCTTTTCCTTCGAAGAGTTTCTCTTTCTTCTTCTTGAACCAGTGTTTGCCAAGACCTTTCTAATTCTTCTCTGGTTTCAGCTGTTGTGATTTCAAGATTGTATAGTTGATGCATAATACTTTGTTGATTATTTAATCCAATTTCTAACTAGGGTTGGTTAGCCTAAGGAAAAGTCACGTAATTTAAGGATGCCAAACCATATTCAAATCTTTCAGTTGCTCCCAATATGGTCACCAAAAATGTTGACGCTTGAATCCGTCAAGACCGAAATGAAAACCTCACAAGGATATGAATCTTCCTGTGTTTTTATAGAGGTGGTACTCCTCTTTGGCTTACGATATTCTTTAATAAATTTAGATCTAGAAATAATATAGGACCTTAAGATGGTCCAATCTTTATGCTCAAAGAAAGATAACAATGTTCAAAGATAAAATATTTATTTTAAGAGAATTCTTGAGAAAGGACTAGGAACCTCACACATCACACATTGCACACAATTTCCTCACATCCATCATAGTGAAAATAAATATTTATGATCACACATAAAAATAAAAGAAGATGGTCCAGACACATAAGAGAACTTTTATAGAGTAAATACTTGCATAGATAAAAACAGATTATTATGAATCAATTTCAAATACTTTATACTCCATGCTTATTATAAAATACAGTCAAAACTGATCTCGACTGATTTCTCTTGGGATTTCTCAAAAATAATAGAGTCAGTTACAATGTTTTGAAATTTAAAAGGAGTTTGTCCATAGTACTAGGATTAGGGCTCTTGCGGACCATAAAAGTAAACATATACAAATAAATAAACTGTAGAAGGAAGAAGGTAGGAAGATGCAGGGATGAAGGATCTGGAAAGAAGACAAAGAGAAAGTTATCAGATTTCGGTTATACCTTTCTATTCAAAGAAGAAGAATAACTAGATGAAAACTGATAAAGAAAGTAGAATGTGATCAGCATGGACTTACTATGATGGTGTCTCTCGCTTTTTATTTTCTTTCCATTGTCCTTTTATTCTCATCGCCGACGGTTAATGAAACTATCCCAACTGTCGTTTCTTGGCCTTCTTTAGTTAACTTATCAATTGCTTTTTTAAACCAATCTTCAATATAATTTTTCATGAGTGAAACATTTATCTCATGTCTAATTTTGATATTAAATAATTATCCTTCTAAATTTCTTAAATCATAAGAAATACCATGGATTGATTCTTCAATGTCTTGAATTTTTATAGAGTAATCAATAATCCAATTATCAATTTCTTCTTCGCCATACTCAATTACACTATTTAATTTTTCGGTCGATAATCCTTTCAGTATTTCCATGTGTTCATCAAACTGTTGCTTTGTCATAAACATTGAATTAAATATTAATTTGGGATCTTGAACTTCGCCAGTGCTACCTGCCAAGTCTATTTGTGTAAGCCTTTTGAATAACTCTTCTCTCTTTGTTATGACTTCACTACAAGTTTGAACAACATATTTTAGATTTTTAATATTTTCTATCCAATAGGATTTCAACTGTTTAATTCGAGTGGGCGAAAGAAAATCTTCTTCTCTCCTATATTCCTCTATTATATTTGAAACTTTTATTCCAAATGGTATGACAACATCTGTATAAAACCCTTCTTCATTTTTAAGTTCAAATATAAGATATCCATGGAACACATGTGCTCTTGAACCAAAATAAACAATATTTTTAGAGACTTCCTAGGCCTCCATTACGAGTGAAATTGTCTTTTTAATATTCCTCTCGACATCATTTCGAACAACCATAAGAAAACTTGAAGATCCTTTGAACTTGATACCTTATGTGGTTGGCTTTATCATTGTTAAAGGGATAACCAAAATGGGAAGATACATCAAGGCATTTTCCAATTCTTTGATTCTTTCCTTTAGCCTAGCATTCTCAGCTTCCAAACCATCAATAGAATCATCAAGCGCATCCCTCATTTCCTTGTGCATTTTGGAAATTTGAGATGGTCGCATATACTTAAGGTCAACCTCTGAGCGAGATTTTCCTTTCTTATTTCTATGATCAGTTATATCCAATATTAACTTTTTAGAATATTTATCAAAAAAAACACTTTGAATAATAAAGGATTCTTCTTCACTGAAACTTTCATTCCTGAAAACTTCCAATACGGTATTTTGCTGAACAACATGCTCCAGTTGTTTTATTTTAGGAAATTCTATCTTTTCAATATCTGCTTCCACTTCCAAATCTTCCAAAGAGAAACTTTGAATACCATTTTCTAAGAGATTATTCTCCTCCTCCTGCAATAGAGTTTTTCTTTTCATTCTTACAAGAAGTTTGTGGGAACTTTCAATTTTTTCGAAGGGAGGGTTCTTATCTCCTCCTCCACTAGAGCTATTGTTGAAAGAATTATTAATCGGGTAGGTCGCTGGAGAATTACTCCTGGATGTAGTGTTTTTCGGAGTGACAACTGGATATTGAGAATTACAATCACCAAAATTATTTCCTTTTTGTTTATAATGATCGTTGATGTTGAGTAAGGTTTCCAAATCGACAATATCATGTGCAGGAGTGTTTTGGCTATTGATTTCTTCTTCTTCACTCAAAATAGTTTGAATGAAAGAATTGCTAAACCCTGCTGATTGCATATGTTCAAAAAAGGTTTTTCTTGGGTCAAAACCTTTGATCTTCTCAGCCTATCTCAAATTGACATTGTTAAAATGACCTGCAAATTCATCAATTTTATTTATATTCCTTAATATAAATTCTCCAAGATTCCAGGGCAGAGGAATAAATTGCTTTTTCCTTTTTTCATGGAAAAAGTGCAACCATAAATTGTATTTCCTTGCTACCTCCGTGATGAATAATTTATCAGACACACAATATGGAAGAAAGGAAGGATTTTATTTTGAACAAAATATTCTTATAATACTATGATTTTCCATTTTTTCTATCGTTCCTTTCTTCTCTAGAAATTTGGTAGCTTCAATAGATATCCTGGAGGTACTTTTTCCGAATAGAAGTTTTCTGAAAATTGAAATGAAGTCATTATAAACTTCATAGAAAAATAAATGGGTTTTATGCCTCCATAACGCCTGATACCAAAATGTAACAGGGTCCGCTTCACATTTTACCCTCTTGCTGATAGTCAAATTTGGGAATTAGTAATAGTGTGTGATGGAAAATATCAAATATGACGCCATGAAGAATTTCCTATCCTTTTTGTAATGCAATAATTGGGAAGAAATTTCGATGGAAATGAGCTTACCCAAGTCAAAAATAGCTTTCTCTTGGACTGTAAATTACAAGATATATAGAAACATCTGAGATATGGAAGCAATATTCTCTTGACCAGTTATTCTGGTGAATAACCATGTGATTTCTCGATAAGGGTTCTTCAAAGAGTCAACCTAAATTCTGGTTATGTCCACTGGTATGGACGCATAATTCTCAAAGTACTCTAGCAAGAGGTTGATCCCATTATTATGTTTCTTCAAAAACTCTCTGCAATATTCACCTTTGAAGGTGAGAGTGGGCTCTAGAAGTTTTAACATTTTACAGAAAACTTGAAGCGAAAAAGAAATTGGGTAATGTTCCTGGAGTTGTATAGCCCTTTAATTTGGTATGTATTTGTCAACACACCATGCAACAATTTCTTTATAGTTGAAAACCTTTGGAACACAACTAGAAAGAGCAATCCCAGATGTCCAAATCACGCTCTCATTTCTTTGGGAAGCAAGAGGGGAGGAATAATACCAATATGCTCTTGACCACTGGAAATTCTTATCTTCACGACCAAAAATATTCATAGTATCACCATAGAAGTGTTTTTGAGATGATGTTTCCATTAACTTGATAAAAAAATTTCTTTAGTTGAATGATATTTACAAATGAATTTTTTCGAGAGATAATGATAATTTAAGCCCCTCGAAAATGAGAATTAATGAATATTTCTCAAGCCATTCGTCATTAATAATGTCCTTTTCGAAGTATGCAAAAGAATTGTTAGCATTTAAATAATACTTATTGCACATTGGGAAAAGCAACGTAATGGTGGGGGCAGAGATGAGAGAAGTTTGTTATAGCAAGATTTGCCTCATCCTATGCAAATTTTCTCATAAGGCCTTGTTACATTTCCCTATGCATAATTGAAGTCCCTTTTTGAAAATTCTAGAGCTAAAAACATTATTTTCCACATATACGCGCCCTACCTATTGTACAACATGTGTATACGCATTTTGCACCACTACAGCCCGCGTGCATCAGGTTTTGTGCTCAAAATTAAAAAAATGGTGTCGGGTTTCCATGTCATGTCACGAGATCCATGATCCTTGACCTTCCATATACTGGAAACGTTTTGAATCGGCCCTTCAGTTCCACTTAAAGGCTATAAATGGGCAAAATCCGAGCTATGGAAAAGAGGAGAAGAATTCAACTTTGAGAGAAAAGTTACTCTAGAGAAATCATTCACTTCATATTGAGTCTGCATCCCTTTGTCCTTTTAAGTCTGAACACATTGTTCATCCCCCAAGCTCTTCCCTACTTGATTGAGAACTTCACTGTCTCTCTTATATGAGCTTGCCTTTGGTGGAGGATTGAAGTGGTGGAGGCCCAGTTGGAAGGGACTTAGTTTCTCTGTTCCGAACCATTTCGACATAGAAATTTGTAATTCATTCACTTATGTTGATTACATTTTAATAGAAATACTCTTTTCTCATCCAATTAATATCTTGCAAATATTTGAATTTTTATTCCATGGGTGTATTTGTTATGAATGTTGATGGATTATGCTATTGAATGTGCTAACATTATATATTATCACCATATGCTTACGTTTCTTGGTTTTTGAGGACAAGTTGTAGGTGTATTGCTTTGAGTCAAGTGCTCAATGGTGGACGTGATCGAACGTCTGGATGAGGTAGGCCTTTTATCTTGTCTTGCTTGCATATTTGTTTATATAGCATACCTGATATTAGAGTTGATTTCTGCAGTCATTTCCTTCTGTTGTGTTTTACCCCTAGCCATAGAGAGATTTTCCTCGTAACAGAATTGGCGACCATACTGGGGATACAAATTTTTTTTTTCAGGGTTGGGAGTGTTTTTCTCCTTTGATTTCTCTCGTTTATATTGAGTTTCTTGTCGTTTGACTGCTTGTCAGCCTCTGTTCATTCTGAGTCTGAGTTTCTTAGCCTTCTCCTTAGCCTAGCTATGTTTTAACATGTATATGCAGGTTTTTACTTGATAGTCATGTACATATTCATGTTGTCCTTCTTCAAGAGGCGTATATACACGCTTTTTGCCTGAACAGTCGCGTACATCATCCTTTTCTTCTTGGTAGTTGGGTTTGATGTTTGTTGGGTAAGTTTTGATGGTTGCTAAGTCTTCTTGGGTCTTTGTTATGAATGTTAAGTGTCTGTGGAATGATAGGAAATATTTCTTTGGTTGAATTTTTAGGCAATGCCTTTCTCATCATCCTTTTCATTTGATTGTCCCTGCATCTTGGGCTGGGTTTTTTCTTCTTGATATCCTACTTGGTTTGTCTCTGTTTACATACAGTAGAGTCTTTATATCAAGCTATTGTTCAGTCCTTGCATTTTCATTCTTTTATATTGAAAATACAAAAATATTAGGCATTTTACATTGTTGGCATTTGATCTTTTGAGCCCTTATCATTGATCTTAGTACATGTAAAGAAAGATTGTATCTTATTTGGAATTGCAGAACTAAATTGAAAATTGCATTTTGAAAATCATATCATTTATTGAGAATTAAAGTTAGGACTTTGCATTTTATTCATATTCATTTATTTTACTTGTTGATTCATAACATCATTAGTTTCACAACCACACCTTTTTTTGAGTAATCAAGGCCACTAAAAGTAACGTTGATAGTTTAAAATTGATTTGTAATGATTTTATTTTCTAGGGTGCACAAACTAGCTTAGGATTTAGAGCCTTGGAATAGGATTGTGTGAGTAAACTTCTCCAAGGATATTAAATCAACACATGTGTCTGACTAAGGGAGTGGAGAAATCCATTGTATAATTGGTGATGTCAGGAGGCTCCGCTTACACCGGAGTTAAACACGAGGTCGTGTGAGGTTGGTTGAGGGGATATCCCCCCAATACCTTCTTAGCGTCAGATATATTTCTGGGGATCTATTCATATATGGGGATCTTGATAGCACCTTTACCTCTGTGAGAGGTGGTGCTTTCGAGGTTTTGAGCTTTGTTACCCTACCCATATGGTGGACCTAACTTACGACTGTTCTCCCACACATCGGTTATATCGTGGTTGCTTAGTTGCTTGACATAGGTACCACATAGGTTAATTGCAATGGTTATTCTGTAGGTACCCTGGGTCAAATAAGGGTCAGACAACACACATCCTTTATGGAGGATTACCTATCTGGGGGGATTTGACTGACTGGTTGTTAATCCCACGAGGGCCCTTATAACTGATTCTGATAACTCCAATCTTTAGCAAGGAGTCTCAGGCCCCTCTTGGGAGAGGCATACCTACTTTAGGGAGGGAGCCCCCTTTCAGCTACTTTATCCTGTTTGTGTGCATATTGGCCTTTTGACTATTTTGGTGTGCTCTTTGATTACTAGTTGGCCTTAGGATTTTATTTTTATATCACAATTCTTGAGTCATCGTGGAGACAAACCAGCTTCCCCGCAGGTCTCGCCGCTTGTTACAGTTACTACCACATTTTGATTATTCTCCTTCTAAAAGGCATAAAGTTATCAAACATGGTACACACACCTCCACTTATCAGACTTGTGATCATACAAGGATGAATAACGAATCGATTCAGAAAGATACTGGGAATCCTTCAACTCCCATACCCACTATAGTTAACGGTGCTCCTTCGACACCTTCAACCACTATGGTTGTAGTGCCGGAGGTTCCTATCATCACTCATGTCCATCCTATAGTGAATACTCAACCTATAGCCATGACACCTTTTGGGTCCCTTTGTCACTCATTGGGCTACAATATCTAGTCCATCCCTATGTCCTCTATGCCTTTTTCTTATGGTATGCCGAATTTCACATCGTAATTTTCATCCTCCATCCCTATGGCTAGTCCAAATACTAGTATTGGACTTGGGGGCATGGCTCCTTCACATACTCCATTCTTGTTTGGTGGTGCTCATGTCCCAAAAATGACTCCTACAGTTGGAGGCTTTCCTCCTTTTCACCCCGTGTCTAATCCTGGTTCTATTGCTTTTGGATGGAGTAACCAACTTGGCGGACAAGCTATTGCTCACAGTCTGTCCTTTACACCCAAATCCTTTGTAGAAATTCTGACCAATACGTTTTGCATGATGAATCCACCTTTATCCTCCAGATTCACACCTGGAGGAGGTCAATTTCATACCTTGGGCAACCCCCAACTTGGAGCCACTCCGTCTGGGGGAAGTTTTTACAACCCTCATCAGAACATTCCTACTGGAATGGTGCCCAACCAACCCCTCATGAATCAGTTCAGAGGAGGGTCTTACAATCCCAGACGGGGCCATGGTGCTTACCAGAACCCTGGATGGGTTGCGATTCCCCAACAACAATCTTTCCAGGGAGCTTGGGGCCAGATTTCGCATCCCCGCCTCCCTTTTATGGCCACGCTCAATCTTCCAGCCTTGTCTAAGTTAATGAACGTCCCCTTTTGTCATGATCCGACATGGCCCCCCATCCCCACTAAGCTTCCTTTGGATATTCCAAAGTTCAATATGAAATTTTTGTGAACCCTACAACCCACGGTTGGATAAGCTATCCAAAGAGACTAATTATAGAAGGTGGTTGGGGTTGGACTCGCAAATATAAAAAGAATGGAACATTTGGGAACCCGACATTCGTGAAGATAATAAAAGTTAAGTGATGGTCGAAATGTAGAATGAGGAAGTTGAAGTGCAATGTGAATGCTATGGAAAGGGATGGAAAATATTTGAATCCGCGTACCCATGAATTAAATAAAAGTCTAAGTGTTGAGGAAAAATTATGCATAGGTGAATCAACGAGAATGAAAGTGAGACGGTCCGCTAGTCCAAAGGTCCGAAAACGTGAAAATGGCTAAGTATAGTAACCAAGAAAGGGAAAAAAGAAGGGATAAATAGGAAATGGAAAAGGGAAAATATAGAAGGGGGGACGGAAATGGTGTAAAGAGGTGGGAAAATAGAAAAAAAGGAGGGGAAAGTATGAAATGGTTTCAACACTTCCTAGAAATGCTAATTCCCAAAATGAACTATGCCCTAAAGGCCACGGTACTTTATAGGCCCAAAACTCCCAACATCCTATCACACCTTCCAGGGACCATGATAATAGAGGGCTACTTAATACTCCAACCAACTCTTTCCTTATAGTTCAAAAAATCTATATATGGACTAGAAAAGGATTAAACCCACACTCCTGGTGATAGTTGGACATGTGATCCATAAAGGACACCTTACACGAGATGAATTGAAGGAGATATGGGGAATGGGAAACGTTGAAAACCTATCTCATCCAATATTGAAGTTTCCTCCACTTACCAAACCTTTGTTGCATGGGTATCAAGGTATATTTGATAAAGGAAAACTCAAGGGAGTAAGTAGGAATGGGAACCCCCCCATTGACACATATGTTCCCCATGTTTAGAGCCACTTCTTCATTGACTAGGAACTCTATCTTCATATTGTACTTTATTAGAATGTGGAAACAATCTACTTCCCCCATATGATGAGATAATCTTATATCTATGATAATTGTCGTCTTTAGAAAAGGATCTAATGGATGCATAAACCTTATGATAATTGAAGAATCACCGATCACTATTAACCTATGAATTCTTGTATTTTGGATCAATGATAGGCCTTGCCATAATGTCAATGCTTTTTCCTGATTGTTAGTATCCTTTCAAATCCCCCATGGAAATCTAATCTCTTTATTTCCTTCGAGATCTTGAATGATCCCCACACACTTGTTGTCCTCAAGTTACCTTTGGAAGCCCTATAAAAAAGGAAGACATGATGCTTTTGTTTATCTTTCCACTTCCAAAATTTGAAATCCTCTAACCAAATCTACCATGAGGGAGGATTTTTGGACTCGCCAAATGAATTCGAGAATGAAGACCTTGCGGCATATATTTTGACCAATATCTTTCTTGGACTTCAAGAGAATATAGGTTGGTCTTCAGTATTCCTTTGGAGATTATTGTTTAATTCATGAGGCCCTTAGATTGAGTTGCCACAATTTGAGGGGAGTCATGATTTGTTGGAAGATTGTTTTATTTTTGGCTATCCAAACATTCCAATACAAGAATTTTGGAAATGATATCCAAGCTCTCTTCAAAAGAGTTTTTTTTTGTCTAGTGTTGTGGTATCTATTATGTCATTGCAATAACATTTCACTCTAATCGATTGGCATGCGAACTCCCCCCAGTGCAATAAAGGAAAAGTCCCACAATCATCGAGAAAAAATACACTCCAAGAATAGGTGACTTGATGTTTCTTCTTCATTCAATACATCAGAAAACCTAAGGGGCCTTGGATTCTCCTTCTTTTCAAATTCTCCGTTGTTAATATTTTCCCATGAGCTAGAATCCAACATAATAGTTTGATTTTGGGTAGACAATCTCCATCTTATACTTTCCCCCATAATGGTAACCGAGGAGGAAGAGCCTTCTATGAAAGTAATAAACTATAACCTTGTTTTACTGAATAAGAACCCCTAATGGATCCCAACCTCTACTATTTGGAAAATATTTGTTTAGGGGAGTAGTGCCATGAGAGAGAGAGAGAGAACATTGTCAAATCGATCCTTGAGATGAGTTGGTGGGGAAACCAATTTCCATCTAATCCAATCTTCTACTTCTAATTGGCCCCACTGTGACAAATCGAAGAGGGTCGCTATTCCTTGTTCTATTAACCAACTGTGTGTTCCTTCTAAATCTAGATATTGACTAAGAGGATCCCTTCCTGATATTCCATCCTCCCAAATATTGGATTTCTTCCCATTCCCAAGAGCCCATGTCAAGTAAATTTTAATTATGTTCACTAACATCTTACAGGGTTTCCAGATCATTGATCATTTCCCCTCTGGAATGGGTTGATCTAAATAGTATAGTCTATTGGAATGGAATTATTTATCGAGTAGCACAATATTGCACCATTTCACTTTTTGAATTTATTCTCCATAAAATTTTATCCCCCAATGCTTGATTCATAATCATAGGATCTCTTATTCCAATTTACAAGATGGAATTTCTTTTGTATTGGACTTTCCTCCCTCCCACAAGATTTTTTGAATTTCCTTTCCAGTCTACAAGATGACTCCATTCAACTCCATCTTAGTTGAGCCTTGGTAAGTTGATAAGGTTGTTAGCACTAACTTAATCAACACCTACCTCCCTACAGGTTCAGCCATTGGGAGCCCCATTGATACACTTTATTTTTTTTATTTTTTGCAAGATGTGCTACCAATCCATTGATTTTGGAAGATTCAAGGTAACATGCTTCCCTAAATACTTGAACGTTGTCTAGTTGATGACCATAGAAATCTCTATAATTTTGGAAATGGATTGTACCCTCTAGGTGAGATATTCCATGTATATAAATTCATTCTTTCCCGATGATGGACCACAGTTGTTGGTCCAAAGTGTTGAGAATTGAAAAATGGTTGTGATGATTCCAGAAAACCTTTCAAATAATGTTATTCCCTTTGTTGATTAGTCCTCTAGAGCCACTCATAAACTATGTTAGGTTCAATTTAAATCACTTTGAAATTGGTATTGAGGCCCCCCACCCCCCAATAGTAGCGTATCATTTGCAAATTGTAAGTGGTTGAGATATTTTTCTCCCATGACCATTGAGATACCTTTCAAACTACCACAAATTCTCTCCAACTCTAATTTTTCTTCTCAATGCTTATGCCATTAGAACATATAACAATGAGGAAAGAGGACATCCCCAACTTACACCACGATTTTGTTGAAAGAGAGATGCCAATGTACCTTAATTAATGAGGCAATTTAGGGGATTCCTATGCATGCTTTAACCCAATGAATTAAGTGCTCTGCAAAACCAAATTTCCATATGACATCAAAAAGAAAAGAGTGTCTTACTCGGTCAAAAGCATTTTCCGTATCCAACTTGATGACCATCCCTTTTTCCTTGTTTCTTTTTCTTGAATGAATTGCCTCCTATACCAATACAATATTATCAATTATTTATGTTTTCTGAATAAAACCCCCTAATTCTTGGAAATCAAGATTGGTAAAAAGATAAATCTTTTTAACTCAATTGGCAAGGATTTTGGTCAGGATTTTGTAAGCCTTTCAAGGTTGATATCAAGAACTCAAGGAATAATTAAGTGTTTTGACAATGTGGAGTTTTATCACATCCTTCAATCTCTTAATAATCAAGTACATTCTTTGGGAAACAATGGAACATTATTGAATTGAGCTTGGCTAAGTAAAAATGGAGGGGGGGTCTCCTCAATAGACTATCTCCCATGAATTTGAATTGCTCTAACCTTATGAATTGCATGTAGCCTAGAAATTTAGACAAGTTGCAAGGTTTCTTAATTCACTTGAAGTAGAACATTATCTCTTCCATCCCCCCCATACATTCCTCCATGTTTGGTCAGGGAAGTGCAATTATGAATGACAACATGGATTCTTGGAGCTCAGGTGGGATAAATTTTGTTTGGTTGGTTTACTATTTGTAGAACTCTATTTTCTTTGTTTCTCAAGATTGTCAATATTAGTCATGCGGTCTTGATTAGCCATGTCAATCCCTTTTCTATTTGGGGGCATTTTATAATTTTCATTGTTGAGGGTGTTAATTTAATTTAATACTGGCACATTAGGTGGTGGCTCTCCCATCTCAGAGGTTGTAGGCTATGACCCCTTTTGGATTACATTATAACTCTTCTCTATATTTGATCTTTCTATGGTTTTGTCGAGTTCTAGGTATATATGATTAGTAGTGGCACTATGTCATGTGGCTTGGTCATCCCTTGGTATTCAAGGATACCCTTTATTGGTTTTTGCTATGTCTTTATAGCGAGGAAATCATCCTTTTTCATTATGGATGGTCACTATCACACAAGTAGATGTGCTCCATGTGAATTGCATACATTCGTAAGCTTTTTACATTTTTTGGAAGTGTTGTAACTTTGAGATTAGATTCCCTTATTTTGAATTATATTAACTCAATGTATAGTGTGGCCACAACTTTCTATTAACATAATTACTATATGTTTTAGTTAAAAACAAAATATTAATTGTACATATCAAATCTCTCTCTCTCTCTCTCTCTCTCTCTCTCTCTCATTTTTTTCTCCAAGGAAACCCTTCTGGAAAACCCTTTGAGTACTTCCCCATGATCAATGCAAACTTAGCCTCGAAGGGATCAAGAGAGTCGAACCCATCCCCAACCTTGGGGGAGAGATAAGAGGTTTCACATCTTGCTCATGATTATTTGAGCTAAACCTAGAGGCTATTTGATCTCTTTCATATATACAAATATTTTTATTTTTGTTTGTATCTATACTTGGATAACATATAGTATTACTATTATTATTCCTTATAGGTTGGTTATAAATGTACTTATCTAGTGAGTGCAATGATATTGTACTTATTTGTAAATCCAATATCTCTCTTTTTATCTTTTTTATAGTAATTAAGTGGGTATATCAAATCTCCCAATTTAAAAATATTTGCCACATTAGCGACCATCTTAACGTCTTAAGTCATCAAAACTATGGTGACCTTGGAATGCTTCTCTCAATGTGTTTTGAGCATAGAAATACAATTTTAAAGAAATTGAAGTAATCTCTTACCTTATTAACATCTAATAGACCAATTGGTCTCAATGGAAGGTAATCATCGTCATCATATATATGAATGAACAACTAACATTTATCATTATTATTAGTTATAAGTATTTTATCTTTTTAAGCTGAGTTAAGCATTATCATAAAAACTCCACAACATATCTATTATAATGAATCATAAAAACTCTTTTTTACACAACTAAGATTTATTATAGAGGTCATATATAGCTAATCTTACCTTTAATTAAAAAATTTGATAGAACTTAACCTTCCAAGAGTAGCTAGGTGCTCTACAACCCAGTATGGGGGAGATGTCACTTATGTTAGAATAGATAACTTTACATAATAATAATAATAATAATAATAATGTCTGCTAATTAAAAATAAATAAACAAGATAACAACACATAAATTAAAATTTACACATTAAGAAATTTAATTCTTGATGTTAGAATAGATAACTTTACATAATAAGAATAATAATAAAGTTGCTCAATTAAAAAATATAAACAAGATAACATATAAATTAAAATTTACACATTAAGAAATTTAATCTTTCTCAATGCTTGATAAATCCAAGTTTAAGATGAATCTACTTTGGTATAAGCAATTTGAAATATATAAATTTTATATTTTAAAATTGTAAATCATTTGTATCTTTAAACATAATTTTTTCTCTCTATATAATTCATCACATCATATATTTATATATAGAAAATGTTTTTTTAATTTTAAAATATTTTGTAATAATATATTTTATACTTTTAAACTTAAAAAAATTAACAATTAAATTATTTAAAAAAAAAGCGATTTACAAATATTATTGATTTAAAATTAAAATTATATATATTTATTTTAATTTATAAATAATTTTTTATTTATTAAAATTATAAATAATTTTTTATTTATTAAAAAACTTATATATTAAATTTAATAATATATACTTTTGTAAAATTTAAATAATATAAAATTATAAATTAATTAGTAAATAAATTTAATAAATAATAAATCATATTTTAAGTTTTATATTATTAAAATGGCATAAGATTATTTTTAACAATCATTTCCCTCCAACTTTTACCTATGATTCTCAAAATCACATCATACTATTACAAACCAATATAGATTTATTTTAATCTCTGATCTATGATCAAATCTTGCGGGGTGAAAATTTTTTAGAATTTAAAACTTGAAAAAAAATTAAATATTAATATTAAAGTATTAACAAATATTGATATTATAAAACATATTAAAAAATATTAATATATTTTTTAATATATTAATATATATTTTAATATATTAGAAACTCCCCAATTAATATATTGTTTTGGTGATATATTAATTGAAATTAATTGAAATTGGGACAAATCTGAAAAAACAAATTCAAACCCCTATATATATATATAGGGTTTTATTAGTAAGTGGAAGGCTTTCTTAAGGGGAGGTTTTCTTAACTTGTTCGTCGTCTCTCCACGACCTATCCAACATTGACATCTGTTATTTTATTTTTGTCGACGATTTGCGCAACCATTTCCAGTGGTTTCCCAGTCTGCTCTGTATTGTACAAGAAATCCAAATATAGTCATCGGAACAATACTCGCCAGCGCAGACTCCATCCGACGACAGAGAAAAGGCGGTCATCTGTGGGGTTTTCCGGTCTGTCTCAGACAAAGAATGCCAAATGTTAGTGGTTGCAACAATTCTCGTCGGCGCTGACTCCATCCCACGACATAAATAAGGCGGTCATCTGCAAGATTTCTTCCATAAATACACGGCCAACCTATCCAACATTTAGATCTTTGATTTTATTTTTATCCATGGTTTGTGCATCCATTTCTAGTGGTTTTACAGTCTGGTTAGCTGTCGCAAAAATACTCGTCGACATCGACTATGTCCCATGATAGAGAAGGCGGTCATCTGCTGGGTTTTCTGGTATGTTTCGGACAAAAAAATCCAAATATTAGCAGCCGCAACAATACTCCATCCACAAGGCGATCATCTGCAGGATATATTCCACAAATACTAGGCTAGAATGAAACGAGTCCATTCTCGCGCTCACGGGTAAGCCCTTGTATTCAATTTCTGCAATGAGAGGAGTCAACCGATTTCTCTGGATTTATTCCCTCTGTTCCAGCAGAACCAACAGGTGTCGCGGGCAACCAGTTAAGGGGTTCAGTTGGGAAGTTCGTGTGTTCAACAAGCATTACTATGCCCAATGATGGCTTCACGGTTTCAATTGGGGCTTATGATCACGACGCTGGAAATGTAACAAGAGATTTATGTTCTGTTGAAATATTTATTTTTATGTCGAAAGGCGTATACCTATTGATAATGGGCAGATTTAATAAGGGTTTAGTGCTTAATAAGTTTTCTATGGACAGGATTAAATATGGTTGGAATATTCTTAATAGTCACACAAAATAAATGGCTGTAATTTCAATCATTAACTTCCTAGCTATTATAAAGACATCCGTTTATGTGTTTACTTTTTTACATTTATCTAATCATATTTAAAAATTACTTTGATAGCTAACTGATTGCCACTAAATGATTAACAGAAATTAAAATATTAACACCAGATAAATGAAGCCTAGCCATTTATGTTTCTTCTGTTATTTTTGGCCAAAATATTTATTTTTTTAAATATATTGAAATCCACTTTAAAATTATTCTTTTGTCAATTCAAATCCATATCGAAATCCACTTTAAAATTATTCTTTTGCTCAGCTCAAATCTATGTTGTGAAAAATGCACTACCAAGTTACCAGAATCCCTTATCACAGCAGAAGCAAGCTTCTTAAATTTTCCTTTGGAGGACGAGAGGATAGATCCCCTATAGGACAGAAGGAGACTCCCGCCCTCTGTGAGATTGAAAATGTCGGAGTTGTTCTGCAGTGGTTGCTTTATGTTGGCCACCCAAGCGATTCTTTGTTGTTTGGTCGTGGCATACCAAATACCCACATACTAATTATTAACATTGTTGTTGTTGAGATTGAAGAATCCCAACTTGAAATTACCGCCCTTTGAAGTGCGGGTCTCATTGCCCGTCAAAGAGGCGTCTAACATTATTATGTCGGAACACTTTCACCTTTACACATCTAGTTTTACATGTCCCGCCGACCACCTTCATTAGCTGCCCTCATTTCTGCAAGCTAGTTCAGTTGAGTATAGTCTGCAAGCTAGTTTAGTTGAGTATAGATGGGTTGGGCCCGGGTTATTGGCTATGAACGGATGAACACAAATAAATAAATGATTTGCTTGTAAAAGCATTGATTGGCTCCGGCTTAAGAAATGATTGGGTGGAATGAATGAGTTATTATGTCGGAACCTGCTTAGCTTTTGGTTTTATGTGAAGTAGCAATACAAAGAGTAGGGATGATTTTAAGGATGGAAACTTATATTAAAATGTAGAAATTTAAGCTAATTTTACTAGTTTGTTTTTATTATGCAAAATGTATAATGTTTGACCATAGTTTTGTAAAAATATTCAAATTTCTAAGAATTTTATACATATTTTTAGAAAAAATGGAAATTGATTTAAAAAATTAATCCAATGGCTAAATTTAACCCCTAAAATCATCTATGACAAAAAAGAAAAAACACAACATAATCTTTGAGATTTACTTTCTCATGCAATTCCCACTCCCCATTCTGATCAGTGATGTCTATAAGTTTCTCTGCTGCCACACTATACTCTCAAACCCCTTATAAGGTGTTCAGGAATGTGATCGAGTGAACCCACCCCCCCGTTATCTGTGGGGTGTTTTGTGTTCAACTTGAACGAGTCAATACGACACACCTACTCTCATGGAGGATTGACTGCACGACTGTAACGAGGAATGACAAATATTAATTTTATGATTTATATTCAAAAGTAGAAAACAAAAATGACTTCTCCAATTGTGAAATTACCGTGTGAAACAAATATTTATTTTATGATTTATATTCATAAGTAAAACACTGAAATCAGTTCTCCAATCGTTCATATTTCGGGGTGCTTTGTGTTCAACTTGAACGAGTCAATACGGCAAATCAACTACTAGGGAGGGTTGATTCTACCACTAGAACTAGAGATTATATCACTAGAACTAGGCATTATCGTGTTGACAAATATTTACTAATGGTTTATATTTTTATAAAATTGAAAATTAAAATATAATATTTACTTTTAAAGTGGATAATTTTGTCTAATACTGAACGAAAATAAAGGTATTCATGTTTATGATTTATGTTCATAGAAGTGAAAAGTTAAAAAAAAAATATTAACTATAAATTTAAACGAGTTCGTGTTTATGATTTATCTTCATAGAAGTGAAAAAAAAAAAAAATATTAACTATAAATTTGGCAGCATGTTACTTTTAAAGTTAAGATAAAAAACAAATGAAATCGCCCGGTACCTTACCTCTTTTCATATGTGAATTTCTCTCATTCTATAATTAAATACATATAACATACGTGTTATATGTAATACATATAACAGATTAGGTTTTTCTAATAAAACGTTATAATAACTTTTTCATTATCAAAAATATTCCCTAACTTGAGATTTTCAATAGCATATTAAATTACTTTAACAGACATCAAGATTAACAACAATTAACCATACTTATTTATTTATTAGATCAACCAACCAATAAAGTTGATATATCAAACCCAAAAATTTCCAAACTTAAGATTTTCAATAGCATATTAAGTTAATTTGACAGACATCAAAATTAACAACAATTAATCATACTTATTTATTTATTATATCAACCAACCAACAAAGTTGATATATCAAACCTGTTTTTTTGTTTTTTATTGTTGATGTTTGAATGTCGTCCAGTGTTGTGTGATCTTTCTTGCACTATTGGGATTCTCTACAGTATGTGGATGTGGGTGAGAAAGAGGAATGAGTATGTGGATGTGGGTGAGAAAGAGGAATGAGATAGAGATGGATTCTAAGAAGAATGAGAATGGAGTAACAATTTTAGTTATTATGTATTTTTCATAAGTAGAATAACCAGTCTGTTTTTGGCTTTAGAGTCGGTTGGGTCGACAACCTTTATCTAGCTAACACAAATGCCCTCGCTTCTTAATATAGCGGAGCGGATAATTTTTCATTGGAATGCCTAATGGGAAACCACCATAAGTGTGTTTTATTCTGGCATTATAAGTTGAACTTCGCTTCACTGTAAATGTTTTTATGATAGTTCTCTTTGCATAAAAATTGGTGGATCATTTGAAGAAATATGTAAAGATAATAGATTTAGCTATAGTGAAATATCGTGTAACTGGCACCCTATGGTTTTGGGTTTGTGACTTATTTAAATCCTGTTATGAAATTCAAGCATACATTGGATGGAAGAACAATGAGTTCCAAATTATAGTTTATATTATGTTTTATTCAAACTTTGAATTAATTTCTCATTTATATTATGTTTTATTCAAACCTTGAATTTGGAATAGGAGATATTAGTTGATTCAGTAAAACATTTGGTCATTTTGGATTTTGTCTTTTCCTTTATTAGTTATTTGTCTGCCTTTAGCTTATTTTTGAGTTTTCTTAAGTTTAGAGTCTAGTGAAGTGAAAGTTCACAAATACAAGTATAATATAGTTGTGTATTTCAATTTTATTCAATTGATCTTTTTATAAAATATAAAATATTATTTGACAAATATAAATATAATATATTCTTCAATTTCTTTTTTGAAAAATTGTTTCAAAAACTTCATACAGTTTTAATCTAAAAGTTTTTCCAACATCACTTACATTTTACTTATTTCATTTTGTTCATATTCATTTTCATTTTATCCAACTAATAATCCTATAAAACCAAATTCAACAAATACAAATATAAAATATTTTTATTTTTTCAAACAAGAAAATTACTCATTATATTAGCAAAATATAATAGGATGATATCTCTTATGATAAAATTTTGGCTATCAGTTCAAAACCTGAGACAAATAGAAAGATATAAGAATACTTTATTGCCTTTATACACATTCAAATTTGGGCTACTGCTACATTACTCGATGGATTTAACCATGATTCCTAACATTTTCACACTTTTCAACTATCTTCAAAAAATAAACAAGAAGTCTTGTAAAGAAGAAAACTCCAACAACGATTAGAAAACTTTGAAGCTCTTAGTAGGTCCTTTGTTGTTTTCTTCCCACTATGTGTAGAAAATAGAACCTCGTTGGTTATGATCCTTGAGAGCCTTCTTCAATAGGTTGTCTGCCTCCTTATTGTACTCTTTGTAGGCATGGTTAAAAGAAATCATTTCAAATTGAGTTCTCAACTCTTTAATATGATCCTTCCATCCTTCCAGCACCAAGCTTCGTAGTCTCCCATTGCCATTACACCAATCTCAATAATGATCTTTGAATCCCCGATTATCTACAAATCTGTAATGTGTAATATTATGGCCAGGAAAAGGGTAACTCAAACACCCAGAAGCTCAACTCTATTGTTTTTCCCAGGGCCAGTGTTGAAGGTCCATTTATAAGAAGTACGATCATTAATCATGATTATGCCTCCCGCTCCACTTTGAGATCCATCTACAAAATTCGTGCCATCGAACCATCCCATTGTATGCCGAAGCCAAGGTGGACTCTTGATCCTTCTTAATTTTTGTCCTTTTCAGGAAGAAACACAGACATTGAAAGTTCCTATGGACTTGATAACCACAACATAAGTAGAAATTTTCTCATTATTGAACATAGCCTTGTTACGCTCGGTCCATAAATACTAAAAAAAAATCGTTGGTAGCTCGGCCAAAGTTGGGTGCTGCACGAACCAAGACTCCAAACATTTTTTGACTGAACTCCCATCCCATAATAAACTGAACTTGAGAATCCCCGAGAGTTGACTCCATACTTGACGAGTGAATGGACAGTGAATAAACATGTGGTTTAACGTCTCCAGGTTTTTTCCACAAAGGGTACAAATACTCGGTCCTTCCCAACCATTTGCTACCAGGTTCTCCCAAGTGAGGACTTTGTTTCCCAGGATGAGACAAAAAAAGAGTTTTAATTTTAGAGCAATGTTCCACTTCCATAACTTGTACCTCCATCCTTTAGTAAAATGCTGCTAGATGCACTCTGCCAAAGCCTTATATAAGTTGCTTACCGAGAGGATCCATGATTTGTCTCCTCCCTCCCACAGAAGTTCATCATCTATATCACATAACTATAT
This sequence comes from Picea sitchensis, assembly GCA_010110895.2. Classification (NCBI taxonomy): domain Eukaryota; kingdom Viridiplantae; phylum Streptophyta; class Pinopsida; order Pinales; family Pinaceae; genus Picea; species Picea sitchensis. The sequence continues at coordinate 231,251 of SNQJ01S0032108.1, forward strand.
ACCCACCCCCATGAGGACACTCCGGTATATTTCCCATTCTTTTGCTAGATCACCCGATAAACCAAGTGTAGCTTCCCCTTTTCATACTTTCATCCCATCTTTACATATTTATATTTATTCACTTTCATTGTCACTAATGTCCTCCTAGGATGGAAATGGAGATGGAGGTGAGATTGAATAAATATAAATATGATATATTTCTTCATTTTTACTCTCACATTTAAATATATTTACATTTATCCATTAACATATTTAGAAATATAATATATTTTCTTACTTTTATTTTCATTCCTATAAACATATTGTTAAATACAATATAATTTCTTATTATTTTATATATTTATATTTGCTTACTTTAAATTATTTATAAATATAATATATATTTTCACTTTCACCTTTTCTTTTTAAAATATCTCTCTAAAATCTCTTAATGAGAACCAATGCCTTTATTATTTTAAAGAGATAAAAAAATTCAATAATTTATAACAAATTTAATACATGAATGAATAAAATTAGACACTTTGTTTTTGTTTTTTGTTTTCTTACAATTTAAGTAAATAATAAATATTAAATTAGAGAGGTTGATTTGGAAATTCCAAATTATGAAGGATTTTTAACTTACAAATTTATGCACAATGACAACTAAGAGTTATTTAGAAAAGTCATTAGTCAATTCTCAAGTACCAAGTGAAAACTCAAAGTTTTAAGTATAATAACTATAAACTCATTCTACCTATGAAAATCAATTGTATAAAATGGAAATTCCTTATCAAATTTAAGTTTTCACATCTTAATAAGATGTCACTCTACCTTTTATATTAATTAATAATAATAAATATGCCTTAAAACCATTAAAACACAATATAAAGTGTGAAATTTCAGCAAGAATACGAAGCTCAAAACCTTTTTAGTCATCCACAATTAGCAAATTATGATATACATGAATCTACCTTAAATCCAATGCACAAATGTAAATCTACTAACTCGCATAGACTCAATCAACACAATCTTGGATGCCTAACAAAGATTTAATCACTTGAAATTATTTGTTTCCACTATAGATAAATGATTGCAAGAAGAAATGTGTCATGACTGATTGCATAAAGAGTCTAAATGAAGCATAAGAAGGAAAGTGAATTATAAGAAATGTGTCATGGATGTTGCATAGAGAGTCTAATTGAAGCATAAGAAGGGAACTAAAATGTAAATTGAAGTGAACTATCCTTTGTCTACACTATGATGCTATTGTGCTTGTTGTTGTAATAACATAATTGCATGGAGAGAAGTGAAGTATTTCATTTATCACATTATGTTACATGTTATCGCTTATACATAGTCTTAAGAAATGTGCCAATAAACACAAACTTTATTAAAATTTTGTATGTTATTTCTTCCACATTTTTCACATTTTTCTAAGACAGGCTTCTGCAATAAATTTCCTTTCTAGGATATTGTTCCCATTTACTTCCCTAAGCTCAGTGGAGGCCACATGTCATACTCAACCTTAAACGATCTAGAAAAATACGTTGCGGGTTTAATGGATGCAGAGTATGAGCTGGGGTGGAAACATGAGGGACTCTTCACAAGAGTCAATGCACTTGGTGGTGTATTGGGGCCATCACTCCCTGTAGAAGTTTATCTGATGACAAAGAATGGATTTATGCCTATTAATCTGACTTATGATATTACCACGTCTACAACTCAGAGGACAGTATTAAATAAACCCTCTACACCACCCTCATCTATCCATTTCACCCCTCAGACAGAGAACTATCAATTGATTGCATAGGCCTCGTGCCTGAAGGGAAAGTTTGATTACCCGTCGTAGAGAGTGAGGTCTCCCCACAAATATCCTCATTCTTTGGGAATTCGGAGGAAATCTTGGAAAACTAATAGAAAGGTTAGGAAGATGGTATTATGTGCGGACGTGGGCTTAGAGGAAACTTGTAGGTTTGCACTCTGTGGAGTGGTTGGAAGGTTTGCATACTCTTATCTGAGTAAAGTTAATATTATTGTCTGGGTAAAAGAGCAGTGGGATCCTTTATTGGGATATACCCCGGACATACTCCACCTAACGAAAGGTTGGATGGGTTTTCTCTGTAAGACCCCAAAAGATGTGTCATGACTTCTTGAAAAGCTATGGATTAATGGTGGCAGCAGCTTACTGCTTAAGCGGTGGAGAGTGGCCTTTGACCCTGTGACAGAACACTTCCAATTCCGTCACCTATGGGTACTTCTTCTAGGTCTTCCCATACATTTGTGGAATGCGGGTGCCTTAAGGGAGATTGGGGATTCATTGGGTAAGTTCCTCTCCTTGGAATTAACATCATTGGAAAGCACTTCTAGAAAAATGGAAAGGGTTCTAGTGGAAATGGATATTCATGGTGGGTTTCCAGAAGTATTGGATATTGAATGGAGAGGGAGACATATCATTCTGAAACTGGATCATCTCGGGATTTCGTTTTGTTGCAGCTGGTGTAGAGGTATGAGTCACCTACGCTGCGAATGATCTGGTATGGTACAGTAAGAAACATCAGAGGATACTCTTCTGCGAAGAGAGTCATGGGACTTTGATACTGAAGTGGACTCCTTAGGCTATGTGAATTATCCTTTTGAATCAGCACCAGAAAATCAGCTTGATTTTTCTTCGTCATTAACGGGTAAGTTAAAAAAACATTGTCCTCTGTTATTTTCATCATTGTCACTTTGGGAAAGGGACACTCTGTAGAAATCACAGTGGTTACATTTATCTACTTCTACAAATTTTGGGCCTATCTTTGGAGGTTCGGGTCCCAAGAATTCTCCCGTGGAGGTTTCATCCATGACACTTTGTCCCACTCTCCTCCCAGCTCTCGATTCTGTGGAACTACAAACTAGTTCTCCTGACCTACCTTTTATTCCTCTCTCCTTAGCTCTAGAGTCTCAGTCTCCAAATACTTGTAGCCCAAACTTACCATTAACTACTTCTGTCCACTCCTCGCTGAGTATGTTAGATAATCCTTTATAGCTAGGTTACAGAGAAGTTGAGGAGGACGAGCCTACCCTCAGTTTTGTTCTAGACTCATTAATTCCATTTATTCACGATAAAAATACTGCTATAAAGCTACCTATTTTTGGGGGGAAGTCTGTCGTTTCTCCTGCTGAGGGTTCAGAGGCAACATCTTCCTAGGTACATATAGAAGGGAATGTAAAAGAATATGCATGGTCTAGAGGACTAGGCATTGAACACTCGCCCATAAAGACCATAATTTATCATAAGAAACTGGTGGCGTTAGCTTCAAAGGATGGCGTATCAACTCCTTCCTCCACTTATTGTGGGCTTCTTAGAGCATTGAAAGCCATGGAAAGGGATAAATGATTCTTTTTCTCTCATTAAACATTAGAGGGATCGCCCCCCCCCTCAAAGTGGCCTCTCTTAGATGACTCTTGGATAACTATCGATCGGATATAGTTTTGCTTCAAGAGACGTTGGTATTGGTTCAAAAAGAAAGAGACTTCATACATGCATTAAGACCAGCCTGGGTTTCTTTTGTTGTTAATTCATTGGGTACTTCAGGTGGATTATTGCTCTCATGGGATCCTACTTTTTTTTATTTAGTCCCTTTTCTTACCACTGTTGGTATTATGTTGACAGACAAGTGTTCCAAAGACAAGAGGGATTTAGCACTCCTGAATATATATGGTCCCTGTACAGACCATAATCACTTTTGGCAGTCAGTGGAGGATAGTGATATTCTGTCACTAAAGAAATTAATCATAGCGGGGGATTTAAACTTTGTCTTATCCTCGGATGAGGTCTGGGGGGGGACATATAGTTGCGGTCTGTCGGAGGAATTTTACAGAGATGTATTTATGTCAAAAAATCTAATAGATATAAAACCAACAAAATTGGTTCCAACTTGGCGGAATGGTAGAACTGGTCCTGATGCGGTGGCAAGGAGATTGGATCAGTGTCTTGTGGCTGAAGAGTTATTATCAACATCTGATATATACATATCGTGGGTCAAATTCCCATTTATATCGGATCACACACCCATTTTCTTACAACTAGATATTTTGCCTATCCACAAGGCGTATACGTTCAAAATGAATGCTCACTGGCTCAAGGAACAAGATTACATTGAGTTAGTCCATAAAATTTGGAGGGATCCGATTTTACTTTCTGAAGGAGGCAATCAGAAGAGAATCGTTTGGAAATTAAAAGTTCTGAAGACACAGTCAAAACGATGGTACAAAGAAAGCATTTTAAGAAAGAATGAAAAACTCGAGACTCTAGAATCTGAGATCAAGGAATTGATCCTGAGATTGGTGGGTGATCCTACAAACATTGAAGAAGGAAATCTTCTTCAGAAGAGAGAAAGTGAATGAAATGAGATCCTAAGAGGTAAAGAAGAACAATGGAGGCTATGTAGCAGAGCTATCTGGCTGACTAATGGGGACAGTAATACAAATTTCTTTCATAATATGGCAAGCCATAATAGGACCAGAAAACACATCTGGGAGATCTCAGATGGTAGTGGGGTGATTTCGTTAGAGAAGGGACCCATCAATGATGCAGCCCCCCTACTCCCCCGTAGGGATACATGACCTCCCAGTCAAATGATCTCCAATTCTCAATTCGAATGACTCTTTGAAACCTCAATGGTCTCCTTCTGTGACTAAACAAAGACCCTTTCGGCTTCTTGGTGCAGGTTTAATGGCACCCACGACCTTCCCTTTATCTTTCCTGCGAAATCTCAGAGTGTTGGGTGTTAGATCCTTTTTGTATAATCCCTCTCATGATATGACCTTGGGCGATGACCATGTGATTGTGGGCATGACCAAAAGTGGTTTGAATTCAAACTACTTTTGGGCCCACAATTCTCCTCAAGCCTCCACGTGTCCTCTTGGAAAAACCATGGTATGGATTGCGGCCCGCCCTCAATGTTTTAAAATTCGCTCAACTCTTATGTCCGAAATGCTTCGAGACCATCGATCTCCCGATCTTAATGGTACTATCTGAGCTGGCAGTTCAGATATACCTTTTCCCAATCTACGGACCAAATCTTCTTCCTTAGAATGAACGGATGTGATCTATTCATGATTCTGGACTTCGGGGTTTTGAAATCTCAAACCCTACTTTCTTCCATACTATAACCTTCTGGAGCTGACAATCTACAAACACATGTCCTGCTCAATCAACGGTCCTGCTTCTACCTCAAGTGTTTGACCTTTCAACTCAGATCAACGGTCATGTGACCCTCTTCTCAATCAACGGTCAAGATCTCTTTCGGGTTTCGGACTTTTGAGATCTCAAATCTCAAACTTCACCCCTTTTCCAAATGCTTTTATCTGAAGACTATAATCCACTGATGCATGTCCTCTTGATCTGACCATAAAGGATTACTTCAGGTGTTTACCTGGAGTGCATGGATCTATTCCACGTCTCTCTTAGATCCGACGGCTTTGAATCACTTCGAGACTTTACCCGGAGTTCACGGATTCACACCACGTCTCCCTTAGATCTGTCGGTCCAGATTCACTTCCAGTCTTCATGTCTTTAGGATTCAACAATCTCAGTTCTCAAACTGAAACCCCACTACAATTTTCCCGGAGCTCAAGATCTGTTGACAAGTGTCCCCTTGCATATCAATGGCTCTCGACTCTTCGGCTCTTCATGCTTCAAGTGTTTCAACACTTCACCTTTTCCTTCATTTATATCTCATGACCCACCAACACGTATCCCTCTGGATCCAATGGTCCAGATTCACTTCGGCCCTCCAACTCTTCGTGCTTCAGGAATATCAAGTTGCAAACTTGCCTCCTCCTGAGCTCATGATATCTGACGACTCAAATTCACCTGGTCGATTTGACGTTTGAGGTTCACCCCGAATGATCTGATGGCTCGGGTCTGCTTCAGATGATCGAATGATTGAGATTTCACTTCAGGCTTTAGAAATCTCAAGTCTCAAACCTTGATAGTTTCTCTCTCCTGTGTGTGCGAAGCGTTAAGGATCGTGCACCTTACATAGATCAGACGGTTGTTGATTCTCGACACTGTGATCCAACGACCACTGTCGCTCATCCTTCTGAGCTTCTAATTTCTCCCGACTTAGAATATTTATCAGTCTTCAAATGTTTCGAACCTTTTCTCCTCCTACGAGTCCTACTCTTGGATCTCGTCAACACTTCTGAAAAATGCTATCCCTTCTGAGCTTGATCCTTAAAGGATTTAGACTTCCCATGCACACCTTGCATTCTTGGGATTTCGATAACTCGGATCGAAGGATTTCTTGAAAATAAATTCTTCTCACCCACCTGGAGTTCCTCTATTCTGGTTCTTCGACACTTGGCCGCTCCTTGACGTTGTGCACACCTTGCATCTGGTCTAAGTTTCCTTTGTTCTCTCTGAACTCCTCTGAGTCAATCCGAGACTCAATCATTGCACTCCTTGAGTTTGAGATGCACACCTTGCATACGAGTGTCAAAAGAGAAACAATTGAAACTCATTCAATTTCGTAACAAGCTCATACAATCAACTTCTCGAACAATCATACATGAATGAAAATGATATAAAACACATACACGGAATGTAACATTCATTCATTCATACATCAAATGAACACAGTCCAAGATTTGGGACAATTTTGTTTGTTCTATTCCTTCATGAAAACAAATTACATAGTATTCCTTCTACTCTACTCTATTCTACTGATCTCTCTGATCTCTATCTCATAATCTCCTAATGTTTTTACAATGCAACAACAAACTATCTAAGGACTGACTCCACGATCTCTCTCGTCATGTCTGCAATCTTCCTATCACTCTTAGCGGTTGCCTACTTTGTCCTATTACAATAACTAACTATTATTGTCAGATAAGAGTCAACACTCCATATCTGCAACTCCTTACAATCCTATTCGACTTTACAAACATGACATATTTAAAAATATTTCTTTCAAAAATATCTCAACAACTCGATTTACTCCTGAGTTAATTTTTAATTTGAAACTCTGTCATGTTGAAATGTCATTCCTTTGCCCCCACACTTGCGTTTTTTACTTTGAAGGCGATGCTCCTGCATCATACTCCTCTGGTTAAAATTTTCATGGACTCATGTCCATGAGCTCCTGCATTGTTTTTCCATGCTTCAAAATATCAGTTTCTGTGACCCAACTTGCATCTTCCACTGGATGATCTTTCCATTTCACTAAGTATTCAGGACATGTCTTCCTCCTGGTCTTCTTTCCATCTCTCTGTTCAATGATTTTCTCCATCTGAGTTTTTTTTGCTATGGGCAATTTTTCTTCCCACTGAACTTCTTTCTGATCATTTGATTCTCCAGCATCATCTCTCCTATAAGGACACGGGTCTCCAACATTGAATATCGGTGATATCCCAACATTGTCTGGCAACTCAATTTCATAAGCATTGGTTGCGATTTTTTTGAGAATCCTGCATGGTCCTATTTTCTTCATCTTCAAATTGTTATGTGTTCCCCTTGGAAACCTCTCTTTTCTCAAATGAGATAAAACTTCATCACCAACCTCAAATTGAACTTCTCTCCTCTTCTGATCAACTCTGTCCTTGTATTTATGGCTATTGTTCTGTAGCTATTCTCTAACTCTGTCATGGAGTTTCTGCATTTCTGTTGCAAATATTCTTCTCCAACACTTCTGAATGCATATTGATTCAGATATCTCAACTCTATAATCCCTCTTGGTTGTATACCATACACAATTTCAAATAGACTTTTCCCTGTGCTCCTGTTCACTGAATTGTTGAATGCAAATTCTGCTTGTGCCGGAATCTGATCCCATTGATGACCTTGCTCAGTGACTAAACTTCTTAACAAGTTTCCTAGACTCTTATTTACTACTTCAGTCTTTCCATCTGTCTGAGGGTGATATGATAAACTAAAGGAAAATTTTGTCCCCAGCCTCTTCATAGATTCCTCCAAAAGTGTCTTACAAATTTGGTGTCTCTGTCTGAGACTATGCTCCTAATCAATCCATGTAGTCTCACTACTTCTCTAGAAAATAAATTGGCTATGTGTGTAGCATCGTTTGTTTTCTGGCATGGTATGAAATGTGCCATTTTTGAAAATCTTTCCACCACAACAAATATGGAATCTCTCCCTTTCTGAGTTCTAGGCAATCCCAAAACAAAATCCATACCGATTGCATCCCACGACCTTTCTGGAATTAGTACTGGCTGATACAAACCAGTGTTATGATGTCTTCCTTTTGCATACTGGCAAATTTTGCATTTGTTAACAAACATTTTCACTTCTTCCCTCATGCTCGGCCAATAATATGAATTACTCAGCTGTGAAAATGTCTTATCATGACCAAAATGTCTAGCTAAACCTCCACTATGTTTCTCTTTCAGTAGGTTATCTCTCATTGAGCATTTCGGTATGCATAGTTGGCTTCCTTTGAATAGTAATCCATCCTAGATAAAATATTCATTCCATGGGATTCTATCTCCCATCAAAGGATTCTTGCATGCCTCATAATCTTCCTTGAAATCTACATCTTCTTTATACATCTCCTTGAGGTGTTCAAACCCTAAGGTCTCCACTTGGAATTCTTGCACAATTAAACTCCACCTGCTCAAAGCATCTGCAACTTTGTTAGCAGTTCCAACAATATTTTTAATAACAAAAGTAAAAATTTTCATAAAGTATATCCATTTTGCATGTTTCTGATTCAACTTTTCTTGCCTAGTAATAAATTGTAAAGCTTGATTATCAGTGTACAAGACAAATTATTTAGGAATTAGATAGTGCCTCCACTTCTTCAAAGCTTGAATCACTGCATAAAATTATTTTTCATATGTGGAGTACTTTTTATTGGCCTCATTCAGCTTCTCATTGAAATAAGCAACTGGCATATTATCCTGACTCAAGACTACTCCAATTGCTAATCCACTTGCATCACATCTCACTTGAAATGTTTTTCCAAAATCTAGTAAGACCAGAATTGGTTGTTCTGTGATATTATCCTTCAACATTTTGAAACTTTTTTCATCTTCCTCTGTCCAACTAAAGGACTTGTGTTTCTTCTTCATAGTGTCCAGCATGGGTGCACATATGCCACTAAAATTTCTGATAAATTTCCTGTAAAAAATCACTAACCCATGAAAAATTCTTACCTCAAATATGTTGCTTGGTGATGGCCATTCTGTGATTGTTGTCACCTTTTCTGGATCCATCCTCAATTAATTTGAAGAGATCATGAAACCCAAGTATATGAGTTCCTTCTTCATAAAAGAGCTTTTCTTTAGATTTATCAACAATTTCTCTTGCAACAACTTTTCCATCACTGATGGCAGATGTCTTAAGTGTTGTTCCTTTGTCTTACTGAAGAATAGTATATCATCCAGATATACTATGACAAATTTTCCTATGAATTCTTTCAATACTTCATTCATCAATCTCATAAATGTGTTTGGTGCATTTGTCAACCCAAATGGCATGACCAACCATTCAAGCAATCCTTCATTTGTCTTGAATGTTGTTTTCCATTCATCTCCCTCTCTCATTCTTATTTGATGATATCCACTCTTCAAGTCTATATTGGAAAAATAGCTTGCTCCACTCAAACAATCCATCAAATCATCCATCCTTGGTAAATGAAATATACACCTAATGGTTATCTTGTTGATGGCTCTAGAATGTGTGTTTGCACTCTATTCGTCACTTGATGAGCAAATTGAGAGTACTTACATGCCCAGTTGGGCTCTGCTAGGCATGACAGCTGTAAGGTAAAGCTTAGAAAAAGGAAACTACAAAGTTAGAAACAAGAATTAAACAAAAACCAAATAAAACTATGAACATATAAAGAAATGAAAAACAAATGTAAATGGACCAATATCACCAATGTATAAGCTGATCTTATTGATGAAATCCAAAGACACACAATGGAGAAAGAGGACTTGGGTCCCTTCCCTCTCCAATGGAAGGCTCTTGAGGCCCTCAACTGATTKCTCTCCTTACAATGAAAGATGAAGAATGTGGGTGAAAGAACTCCAAGCTTGTCCACTCTAGTGAGAGGTGGAAAGCCTATGAAATGGTGCTGATTATGTCTATTGCCAAAGAATGAGTCTCTAGCAATCTCAACAGCATAACAATACAAAGAATTCCTTGAAGAAATGGTGGTCATTCATGGCCTTTTATAGCCAAGCATTGGGTTATTATGCAACCTCTTTTGAATGTGAAGAGGGGCTCTTTAGGGCACAATTAGGTCTTTGACCAGCCCCCCCACGCAGATTGAGCTCGGATTTGGTGTCAAATCGACTTGGGAGCCGATCCATTAGTGGTTGGGAGGCCGACCAGTTTAATAAATGCGTCGTTTAGCAGGCGCGCGGGTTTTTCGCCCAACAACCGTGCATCGTGCGCTGAAGCGCACGTTGTATGTTGCTATTACGCGCATATGCGCGCGCACCCGAGTTTTGTAAAGCGCCCTTCAAATTTTTGGTCATTTTGTATAGTTTTTTACCCTTTTGCAATGCTGTGGAATTAATCTTGTGCCATGAATGACTCCAGTCCTGTTTTGACGATGCGGAGTTCTTGTCGCCCTGTGCGAACGAAATTTCAGTGATAACAGATGCCCCCTGATGGATGAGGTTAGGAGCAAAACGTATAGCCGAA
>SNQJ01S0032108.1:247875-269911 GCA_010110895.2 Picea sitchensis
GGCTATACATTTTGCTCCTAACCTCATCCATCAGGGGGCATCTGTTATCACTGAAATTTCGTCTGCACAGGGCGACAAGAACTCCGCATCGTCAAAACAGAACTGGAGTCATTCATGGCACAAGATTAATTCCACAGCATTACAAAAGGGGTCAAAAACTATACAAAATGACCAAAAATTTGAAGGGCACTTTACAAAACTCTGGTGCGCGCGCATATGCGTGTAATAGAAATGTACAATGCGCGCTTCAACGCACGATGCGCGGCTGTTGGGAAAAAAACCCGCGCACCTGATAAACGGTGCATTTATTAAGTTGGTCGACCTCCCAACCACTAATGGATCAACTCCCAAGTCGATTTGACACCAAATCCGAGCTCAATCCGCGTGGGGGGGCTGGTCAAAGACCTAATTGTGCCCTAAAGACCCCCTCTTCACATTCAAAAGAGGTTGCATAATAACCCAATGCTTGGCTATAAAAAGCCATGAATGACCACCATTTTTTCAAGGAATTCTTTGTATTGTTATGCTGTTGAGATTGCTAGAGACTCATTCTTTGGAAATAGACATAATCAACACCATTTCATAGGCTTTCCACTTCTCACTAGAGTGGATAAGCTTGGAGTTCTTTCACCCACATCCTTCATCTTTTCATTGTAAGGAGAGCAATCAGTTGAGGGCCTCAAGAGCCTTCCATTGGAGAGGGAAGGGACCCAAGTCCTCTTTCTCCATTGTGTATCTTTGGATTTCATCAATCAGATCAGCTTATACATTGGTGATATTGGTCCATTTCTATTTGTTTTTCATTTTTTCATATGCACATAGTTTTAATTAGTTTTACTTTGATTTTTGTTTATAGCTTAGTTGTTTCTCTTTCTAACCTTTCCTTTCACAACTGTCATGCCTAGCAGAGCCCAACTGGGCATGTAAGTACTCTCAATTTTCTCACCAAGTGACGAATAGAGTGCAAACAACTATCACCAACAACACAAAGTAATCAGTCTCTATCAATCCAGACAGTCTCTGTATCCAACATAAGCAATAATACATCTCTAATAACAATCGAAGATGGTTGGGTTGTTCTCAACAAATCCAAGTTGATTCAAAAATAAATAGTTGAGTCAACAAGAAGACATTAGTTGGGTTCGCATATCAAAAACTTCAAGTATTCCCTCCCTTGAGGGATCGATAAGTAGTAGCAATAGTTTTTGTCAAAAATTCTAGTCGACGGACAACCTAGTTGAAACATAGTTGAAAAATACTTAGTCGAAACTTTAGTTGACTGTCATGTTGGGTCATTCCTCAATTGACCACTTCCAAGGAAATCATCAGTAAGTAAGAGGAAAATTGCACGACTATACAATTGATGATACACAATGATACAAATTGTTCAAACATTTAGTAAAATTATTCCACATCCATCCATCAATCCAACTACAATCTATCTTGGTAGTTGGCACTAGTCCATAATTCTGTCTTTCATGTATCTTCTGCAAAGGTTTGAAATAATGCTTTCCATTCCTTCGATTTTTAAGGTGAGGATGATGATAGGGGACAATTTTTTGTGTTGGCTGATCAAAGGAAGTAGGATCAGAGTAAGGTTCACTTACATGAGTATAACAACTTGACATATCAACAACAATATCATATATAACAACATTCTCAAATTATGGCATGTGAGCAACATTCAACTCATCAATCTATTCAACACAATCAACAACTGATTGTTCTTCTAGAAAATAAGTTTGAACTCCTCCTGCAACAAATATAACTTCCTTGGTTGTAGCAAGTCTAGGTGTAGGTAGGGAGGAAACAACATCATATCCAATAGTGAATGGAGACCTTTGACGATTGATGATATTATCTAAGATTTTAACACTCTTTTAAAACTCTGACTCAATAATTGTTTTCTTCAGCTCCTTTCTTAACGAAACAATTTCAAATTCTAGCTCTTCACAATTTTCTTCCTTCTTCTTCAGCTAGATTCTTACTACTTATTCCATACTTCTTGCCTATTATAATTGAAATTTTAGGCTTATATAATCTTTTATGTTTCTTCAAGTTTTTGTGACATTTTGACTTTTGAATCACGATCATCTTCTTCATATTTCTGCAACTGCTCTTTTGTTTCAAATTCTTTTTACTCATCTTCTTTATTTCTCTTAAGGCACATACGAGTTCTTCTTCAAGATGCACTTCTCCACCTGTTTCATTGTTTTTATCTTCTTCTGAATCCATCATTTCTTTGTCTCCATAAAGATTTGTTTCAATTTCTATAAAAAGAGTTTATTCTCTATCACTATCACAAATGCTTTCTTCAGATGAGTCTTTTGAGTAGAGGCTCTTCTTCTGCTTATAAGAGTTCTTGTTTTCATGCTTGTCCTATTTGTGGCTATTTTTGCGTTGATGATGTTTTTTCTTTACATTATAGTCTTCTTCATTATCACTACTTTCATTTTTTGCATATGAACATTTAGCAACAAAATGTCCTACTTTTCCACATCTAAAACATTTAAACTTACCTTTGTATTTCCTAGATCCCTTTTTGAGTTTTCTCACAAAATTTTCTTCCTCTGTGTCTAATTAACAATTGGAACAATCACTTGATTTGTGCTCTTTTGTTTTCATCTTCTTTGAGGCTTTGAAAGATGCTTCCCTTTTTTCTGGTTTTTCCTTTTTAGTCCTCATTTCATATGCAGTGAGGATCCCATGCAATTCATCCATTGTTAATTTATCAAGATCCTTTATTTCCTCAATTGTGGAAAATTTGGAATCAAATCTTAGGGGAGTGACCTCAACACCTTTTGCACAATCATTGGTTCTGCAACTGTTTCACCAAGTCCTCCGATGGTATTAACAATTTCGTCTACATAGAGGAGATATGATGCAACATTTTCTGCTTCTTTCATCTTCAAACTCTCGAACTGTCTTCTATGAGTTTGAAGCTTATCCTTCTTGACCTTGTCATTGCCTTCATGGATGTTTTGAATTTTGTCCCAAATTTTATTTCATTGATTTGCAATGCGTTACTTTGACAAAATCTGATTTCCGACAGTCCGCACAAAATGACGTTCATGGATTTTGCATCATTTTTACTAGCCTTTTTCTTGTCCATATATGTTGGTGGAGTTGTTGTGGATGTATAACTTGTCACAACCAATTTACAAATATCAAAACCAAGGGTCCTTAGATATGTTCACATCCTTATACTCCAAAAGGCATAGTTTGTTCTGTCAAACAACAAAGCCCTATTTGTAGAGAAATCTTCTTGACTGGCCATGTGTGCTCTGAAGATCTACCTTCAAATGGTTATATTTTTTTTGAAGGAATCGAATTTGATACCAATTGTTGAGCACACACTTATACTAAGAGAGGGAGGGAGGGAGGGGGGGTGGGGGGGGTGAATCAATATAAGGCTATCTTTTTATTTTTAACATTCATTAACCATAATGAAACAATCACATAAATGTAACAACTAGAAGACACAATTAATGTGGAAACCCTTTTGGGAGAAAACCACAAAAAATTCATTTTATAAATTTGTAGGCAACAACCTGATCCAGATTATTTTTGGCACAAAATGAGAGCAGAGATATTATAAAGAAATGCACAGAGATATCATGGATATCCAATAATATAACAGAAATGTATCATAGATGCAACCATAAACATAGAGATACAGTAATACACAATTTTCTATTAATGAGCGAAAATGTACAAAGACTGTAAAATACAGAGTGAAAGACTCGCTAGAATGGTGGAAACTTATCTCTGAGAAGAGATGTGACGACTACTCGCATCTGTGAGAAGATGATCTTTACAATGAGGCTCTAAGAGCCTTTTTAACATAAGGAAAATCCAAAACCCTAACCCCGGAAGATGAAAAGACAAAAGGTTTGCGGGCCCCGATGGAGGTAGTTGATATGTCAACTTCCCAGGGGCGTAAATTTTGCATACGATCTCCTTTTAGGGCACTCGATACACCGTTAGAAAGATCTATCTGAGGAATACAACTTTTGTGTGAGAAACATTGAAGCTTATTCTACATTTCTCCCCGTTTTCCCAAAAAACGTCATTTAGGGTCTCAAAATGGCTCCGGAAGTTCAGGACCCGAAAAACTGCTAAAAATAGTAAATTACCAAAATTGCCAGAAAACTGTTTTGAGCTAGTTGGAAAAGGTGGGTGGCTAACGATAGCCACCTGGATCACAACCTACCGCAGACACCGATCCCCTTTGCTAGTTGTAGGAACCGACCTATAGGAGACATCGATCCCCTCTATTGTTTGTAGGCATCGACCTACAAGAGACACTGATCCCCTTCTATTGTTTGTAGGAACTAACCTACATGAGACACCAATCCCCTCTATTTTTTGTAGGCACCAACCTAATGGAGACACCAATCCCCACATCTATTTGTTTTTTAGGCACCAACCTACTTACAAGTTTACAAGTTCTTCATATGCATTTCCTTCGTTGGTCTGCTTGCTTCTTTTGTCTTCACCAAATCTTCTCTGTGGTCATTACTTCATCTTTCAACAGATCTTCTCTGCACTCACTACTTATGCTTTCTCTAGATCAACTTTGCACTTGCTACTTTTGATTTCACCAGATCTTCTTTGCACTCACTACTTCTTCTTTCGCCAAATCAATTCTTCACTCGCTACTTCTTCTTTTGCTAGATCAACTTTGCACTCACTACTTCGTCTTTCACCAGATCAACTCGACTCTCACTCCTTCTTTTGTCAGATCTACTCGATTCTTTCTACTTCTGCTTTCGCCTAATCTGCTCAAATCTCGCTATTTCCACTTTAGCTCTTCCCTCACCAGATTTTCTTGCTTCTTCCTACTTTTTCCTTAGATCCGCCTTTGCAAGTTTTTCCTTCTAGAACACCATATCTATTTGTTAAAACATCGGATCTTATCTTCGCTAATATTTAATAGTTGCTCCTTGAATGATATTCAATCGTCACTTCTCAAATGATATGCATAATAATATTACATTTTCACCCACACACACTTTATTTCTCACAATATTCTTCTCCTTTTATACTTTACCATTAGTTCTACATGAAAAGTCATGTTCATTTGAAAAGACACGACTTTATTAAATAAATAATTAATTTCTTTTTTTATTTTTATTTTTTTAATTTATTTTTCAACATACCATGAGTAAAATACCACCATGGGTTTTAAAACCATGTTCAAATACCATGTGCACTTTTACTGCACTTTCAATTTTACCTTTTTTAATCCACTTTCATGTTTACTCCACTTTTACATAACTTTATTTCTAATCCACTTTCATGTTTTACTCCACTTTTACATAACTTCATTTCTAATCCACTTTCACATAACTTCATTTCTAATTCACTTCCACTTTTATATTTATTAAAGTCACATTTACTTTGAATACTTATATGTGAATACTTACTTACCTTTGACATTGATGACAATAATTTATTCAACAAAGTGATCATGTGAAGATACAAATAGAGGTTCTTATAAGACCTCAAAAATTTATTATGTGCGCAACAAAACCAAAAGTTCTCATGGGTTTGTTGATAGAAATTACAATTCATTTGCTTCCCTACTTGATTACAATACTAAATTTTATAAGTGCAGTAACTATGGACACATAACACGTGACTGTAGAAGTAACATAATAAAGTCTTCTAAACAAAATATGGAAGAAGATGTTTGTATCAAGCATAAATAAGAATACATAAAGGTGTGGAAAAAGAAGCAAGACAAACCAAAGAAGGAAGAATGTGGACTTGCAATGTATGCTTAAGACAAAGAAATCCAATGGTACATTGATAGTGGATGCTCAAAACACATGACAGGAAATCAGAACAAATTTCTCATCCTAAAGGAAGAAAAATGAGGCAATGTTACCTTTGGGGATAATACTTCTACAAGGATAGTTGGAAAAGGTATCGTTAATCTTGATAATGGAAATAATAAAACACAACATGTATTGTATGTTGAAGAGTTAAAAAAAAATCTTTTAAGTGTCATTTGAATGTGTTATCAAGGTTACAACCTCACATTTTATTCTAAAGGATGTGAGATGAGGAAAACAAGTTCAAGAATATTAGTGGAAAATGCAAACAGAACCCCAATCAATGTATACATTCTTGATGAAGTCAAATGCAAAAAATGTTTTATGGGACAAGTAAATGAAAGTTGGTTATTGCATAGAAGGACGGGTCATATAAACTTTGTTAATCTAGTAAAACTCAACAAGACACAAGAAGTAAGAGATATTCCAAGGATCTCAAAATATACTGACACTATTTGCAAGGCATGTCAACACGGAAAGTAGATGGGAGTTAGTTTCAAAATAAAGAAGTACTCAACATCAAATCCATGGGAACTTGTACAAACAGACCTCTGCGGGCCATTAAGAACACAAACTTTAAAAGGTGAGAGTTATTTTATGTTGCTTATTGAAGATTACATAAGAATGACACGGGTTACATTTCTTAAAGAAAAATATGAAGCAATTGAGAAGTTTAAAGCTTTCAAAGCCCTAGTTGAAAATGAGATTGATTTAAAAATCAATTGATTAAGATCAGACATAGGAGATGATTTCACCTCTTATGAATTTGATGAATTCTATGAGAATCATGGAATCAAGAGATATTTTTCGGCCGCAAAGACTCCATAGAAAAATGGAGGTGTAGAAAGGAAGAACAAAGCTATATAAAAAAATTCCTAGAACAATGCTGAAAGAATCCAAACTACCAGACACCTTTTGGAGAGAAGCAATCATCACAACAATCTGAATTTTAAATAGAGCACAAATTAGAGTGAACAACAACAAAACATGTTATGAATTAGGGAAAGGTAGACCAACTACAATCAAATACTTCAAAGTATTTAGGATCAAGTGCTATATAAAGAGAAATGAAGATAATTTAGGCAAGTTTGATTCCATAATAGATGAAGGTATATTTCTTGGCTATGCATCTGGATGCAAGGCTTGCAAATGATACAACAAAAGACTGCGCAAGGTTGTAGATAGTATTGATGTAAGGGTGGATGAATAAATACCTCAAAAGGAAAAGTCACAAACAAATGAAGATCCATAGGAGACAATGTACAAAGAACGAGAAAAGGAAGAAGAAGAGGAAGAAGGAAATAAAGAGCATGAAGAAATATGATGCCAATATCCAAATATGCCATCTAGATTTGTTCAAAAGCATCATCCAGAAAATCAGATTCTTGGTGATATAGATATAGGAGTTTAGACTAGAAGAAGTTTGGACTTTTCTTTTCTATCTAAAATAGATCCCAATAACTTTGCACGAGCTAGTGAAGATAAACATCGGGTTAATGCTATGAAAGAAGAACTAAATTAGAGTGAGAAGAATGAGACATGGGAACTTGTACCCAAACCAAAATAAAAGAATGTGATTAACACCAAATGGGTCTTCAGAAACAAATTGGATGAAGATTAACAAGTAGTAAGAAATAAAGCAAGATTGGTTTGTAAAGGGTATGCTCAAGTTGAGGGTATTGACTTTGAAGAAACCTTTTCTCCAATTGCAAGATTAGAAACAATCATAATGTTTTTGGAATTTGGGTGTTTCAAGAAATTAAAAGTATATCAAATGGATGTCAAGTCAACCTTTCTAAATGGAAATTTAGAAGAAGAAGTATATATTGAACAACTAGAAGGATTTAAATTGTCAGAAAACAAAGATCATGTATGCATACTAAAGAAAGCACTCTATGGAATACATAAAGCTTCCAAATCTTGGTATTCAAGACTTGACAAATACCTACAACAAAAAGGTTTCAAAAGAGGAGATACAAACAACAATATTTACATCAAAACAATCAATGAAAATTTGTTAATCATTTTGGTTTATGTGGATGGTATCACATTTGGAAGTAACGATGATAGAATGAAGCAAAAGTTTGCAGAAGAAATGCAAAAATAATTTGAGATGTCCATGCTTGGAGAATGGTCATTCTTTCTAGGGTTGCATATTTCTCAATCCAACAAAGGGATATTCATTTCTTAGACCAAATATATGAAGAAAACGTTGAAGAAATTCAGAATAGAAGACTGTGCACCTGTCAATACACCCATGATCACAAGATGTAAGTTGAGAAAAGAGGATGAATCTACATAAGAAATTCAAACAATGTACATGTAAATGATTGAAAAATTACTATATGTGACAACATCAAGGCCAAACATCATGCAATAAGTAGGATTGATTGCAATATTTCAATCTACAAAAGGAGACACATGTGGAAGAAGTAAAAAGAATATTCATATATTTGAAGGGCACGATGGACTTTGTCTTGTGGTATTCAAGAAGTGAGGACTTCACTCTAACAACATATATAGATGTAGATTGGCTAGGAAGTATTGATGACAAGAAAAGTACCAATGGAGGAGAATTATTTCTAGGCAATTGTCTAGTACCATGGTTGAGTAAGAAGCAAACTTCAATCCTTCCATCCACATCAAAAACCAAATATATTGCAGCAACAACATGTTGCACACAAGTTCTCTGGATGAAATAGACACTGAAGGATATCAAGGTATAATATGATCAACCATTCTCAATCATCTGTGACAACATAAGTGTAATTGACATTTCAAAGAATCTTGTTATGCACTCAAAGATGAAGCGTATTTTCATCAAGTACCACTTACTAAGAGAATAGGTAGTCTAACAAAGTGTCCAACTGGAATACATTGCCACCAAAGAAGATGTTGCATATATTTTTACCAAACCCCTTCCGAGAGACACATTTGAATATCTCAAACAGAAGCTGGGAGTGATATTCCTCTCATATTATTAGTAAAGGGAAGCACAAGCTCAGGGGGAGAAACCATTTTCCATTGATGTCAAAGGAGGAGAAGTTGCAGACATGAATAATTGCATACACATGAAGAATTACAGACAAGGGGAGTATTACAAAATTGACAAAGGTTTTCCATAAATGAAAAATGAGGATATTGTTGGAAATATTGTTTTCATTGATGTCAAAAATAGGGGAGACTACATATGTCCAAGATAAATATTGCAAGATGGAGATTGTTGGAAATATTGTTTTTGGATTTTTGATGTTCAGTTTGGATACCCTATCTTTGAAAGCCTTTTTATTATGAAGATCTAGCTCAATTAGGATCATAGCATGTATGGTTGAAAATGTTATTCTGAGTCCTTTCCAATGGTATATGGCATTCCCTCTAACTCCATAGGAATGATGAGATATGAAAGATTCTCTTAGGTCGACCCAACCAAAAAGTACAGGTCAGCCTAGCCATTTTTATAAGTCGCCCCCATAAGTGAACAAAGAAACACTATAAATATAGGATATATGTGCGCATATAAAGAGTATTCAAGGAGGCATAGAATGTACAAGTGTGCATAAGATATATGTGGTGTTTAAGAGGAGATGGGTGGTATTCTTGGAGTCTAAAGGTGCACAAGAGGAGTTTTCTTGGAGTTTTAAGGGTGCACTATGAAGGACTAAGGTCTATGATGCTGCAAAGTGTGTTGTTTTTAGGTTGTGATGCTATAGTCCAGAATTATATTATGGGAATGATGCTTCGAGGTTTTCTAGGGTGTGAAGGCTAAATCTGACTAGGGTTTGAAGCTATGTATGGGGTATGAAGCAAGGAGAGGTGTTGGAGCATGAAAGTTAAGTTTATGATGATGTTGTGAAATGCATGATGTATGAAGCATGTAGGTGAAATCAAAAGTACTATGTGTATGAAGATATTAAATTGCTTCTTGCATAGGTATGTTGTGCCAGGAATCAACAACCTCCCTTTTCTTGTATATTTTCTTGTAAATCCTTCTCTCCAAGAAAATGGAACCCCTCTTTTATTCTATGAGAGCCTCTTGACTTGAAAATTTTCCTCAATGTTGATCTTTGATTATCTTTATCTGAGTAGGTCACTTTATTTTTTCCTTAGTTTGGGTTGAATCTTTGCTTATGATACTTATACAAATATTTGAGAATCAATTTTCGGTCACCAAATTAGTTTATCAACCCCTCCAGTATGTATCGAATAAGTTCCAACAAAGTTCTCCAGTAGCTACTAGAGGAGTTCCCTTGAAGTCTTCTAAAATGATAATTCGAAAACCAACCAACTTAATGCTCACTCCTTTGGTTCAAACAGAGGAGTTTGTATAAATTCCTCTGGTTCAAATCAAAGGAGTTCCCCAAAATTTCTCTGACGTGCCTTTTTCACTCATCAGACGAGTTAACAATAATGTCTTCGGTCCACACTGGAGGACATCCCATCATCTCCTCCAATGTATTCTGAGCACTTCCCATTAACTCTTTTGGTCCACACTGGAGACATTCTCACCATATCCTCTAGTGTACCCAAAACCCTTCCCACCATCACCTCCGGTAAACACTTTGATTCCACGAGGTGACCATGAACCACATGCCGTCTCTATAAAAGTTCATTTCTCCCCCGATCATGTTACCATTGTGTTTTCCATTATCAATAAGGAAAAACAACATCGACCACCCAGTTGATGAACTATCACACTCGCAATTATTGACCTATTGACAGTGAAACCTAGAGTCCATGTGGCATATTGTTCAGGTAATCCCTAAGCACCGTTTCTCTCTTTCCATTTTAGGGTCAGGGTTTACTTTTGACCGAGTATACAGGGCTATTTACTTCGTATCTTCCTTGTATTTACTTCTATAATAGACCACTTGTCGCCTCATAATCCTGTGTTGTACCAGGGTGTGCCTCGATTTTGGGGTATAATAAACTTTTCCACCCCAGCCCATAACTACATGGAAAGAAATACTAGTATCGATTTGTGACTTTTCCCTAGCCTGTTCATGATACCCTAAACCTCAATCACTTCCACCTTCTCCTATGTGTTGGGGTCCTATAATTATAGGTAACTTGATTCTTTGGTTGCTGATTTGGCATTGCCCCCGTGATGAAGACTTCTGGTTCGGTCGACCCCTTTTTTCCCCTCCATCTATTTTGCCCGATCCTTCATCACACTACCCGATCCTTTGTCACCTTGATGCGCCCTTCATTCCCTCATCCTTCACATCTGCTCCTCTTCGCTATCTTCGTCCCTACAATTGCAATAAACCACCTTAGGATAAAAACATTAGGTTAGTAGTTAGATCAGACTTGTTAATAATAAATTAGTAATTAATTAATTAATTAATGATTAATAGTTAAGTTAGTTGTTAATACTTAGATTAGTGCTTTATTAATCATACAAAAGAAAAACGATTAAAAATATAATACAAATAAAACATAAAAAAAACAATTAAAAAAAAACAAACAAATACAAAACAATAATAAAAAACAATATAAAACGTAAAAATAAAATAAATAATAAATAATAAATAAAAACTAAACTATATAGTTAAAACAAAAATTAATAAACAAAAATATAATATAATAACTTAAACAACAATAAAACGAAATTAGAAATGAGTAATAAACAAATAAAATGAATAGGGGCAAAACATTAATAAAAATAATAATAAATTAGAAATAAAACAAAATTAAAACACATAATAAAACAAAAAGTTAAAACTAACAAATAAAAAAAAAATCCAAAAACAAATAAAATAAAATATAAAGCGCACCTTATGCACTTATCCCAAGGTAAATAAATCCACAGACATAAAAAATTTCCGGACCCCCCGTGCTTTTCAAACTTTAACGGGGGTTGAAAAGTGGTATTGGGAGGGACACTTGTCACCTCCAAGTGATTTCAGACCCCCATCAATACCACTTACCACTCAGGGGGTGGGGGTTCGAGGAATACCACATTCAAAACCACTTTCCCAATTTTCAAAGCCGGGGGTTCCAGAATACCACATTCCCCCAAAAAACCACTTTCCCCAATTTTTCAAAACCGCCCGTTTTTTGTCTGTTTGACACCTCGTATTTCGAAGAGGATTCTGGGAAAACAGAGACAGATTTTAAAAAACCGAGAGAGGATTTTTTTCATCATGGGATGAAAAACAAAAACCTCTTCCATATTTTGCAAAGGGATGACCAATTGTGAGAATCGAATCTGTCTTTTAGCCTCATTTTTTGGATTTTTGGTTTTCCTGTTACAGTCCTGATTTTGCGGGAGTTGTTATGGCGAGATGGAGGTGAATTTGGTGAAACCAAAGGAGTTTTTTGTCTAGAACATGCCCATATACAATAAAATCCTTCAGTTCTTTCCCAGGTGTCAGCATTGAAGAGAAACAGATGTCTGTGTGGACCTCTTTTTTATAGAAATTCGACCCGTCTTTCATGGCAAACAATTTAGGATTTTTGGGGATTTGTTGCTATTTTTGGCCGAGGCGGTTGAATACGACTTCCAAAACTTGTTGGGGGATATCTCCTATTTATTCATATGATTTTAATGTAAAAGGGTTGTTGATTCTGGCACTTGGGGAATAGGAGGGACCATGATGGAACTTTGTATCAGAGCTCACAGAGCTTTTTGTATTTCATCAATCCAATAATACAGTCACAACAACTACATGATTCATGTGTCATTTTTGGTGGTGATGTTTTTCTTATTCACTGTAATTTGTTTCCATTGTATTTCTTAAGTTATTCATACTCTGAATTATGCAAATAAGTTCAAAGAACAAAATTTGTTGAGACATACAATTTGTTTCTGGCTTTGAAATAATTGTCAATGTTTTCTTCTCAATGGTTAATTTCAGGATTCTTGATTGCCCTGTTATTGCCTGGTCCTCTCATCTTGCTCCTCTAAATCCAAAATCAAATTCAAAGAATCCAACAAGAGTGCCTACCTTGCCCTGTAAGGATGTCTGTAGAACTTGTTTTTGATTGAACTTCAGGCTGTAACCCCATTACCCAATGGACCTCTTTTCTCCTATTCCAACCAAACATTTAAAAAATCCAAACTTTGAACTCATTAGCTAGCCTAATATCTATTCAAACAAATCTATATCAAACAGAGAGATCCCTCTCCGTGTCTTGGAGGGATATATCCAAGACTTGAAGTGGTTTTGATGTTGCCTCTGTGACTGCCTCCATAACCTTGGGAAAATTACAGAGCGCTAAAACTATGTTCATGCCCTAACCCTGATATCACATATCCTATACCTTTCCCCATATTCTAGAGCTCTTCCTAATGTCCCATAATGTTGGGAATATTTTTCCACGCTTGTGCATTTCCTTCTTAACATTGGGGAGTTTAGACCCAAGGTTTGTCCAAATTTGAACAACAAAAAACCCATAACATCAACATATCAATCAATGATCAAGGCTGAGGAAGGTCTCACCCAAGATGTAGAGGGGATCACAAAGACCATAAGGTATTGTGACATGGATGCAGGCTAAACATACAAAGATCCATCTGGGCTGACATCTATGCGATTCATATCTGACAACTTGTTGGGACTAAGAATTAAAACAATACACACACATATCCAAATAACACATGAAAGACACACAATAGATCATAACTGTCACAATTATTATTCCTTTCATTCCATAACACACAATATACATTAATCAGACTATAATAAACAACAACAGAGCTTCATATATTCTTTAGAGATTTCCTCATAAATACAACACACTACAAAAGGTGCATCCTCTTAGATCTTAGACATATGACAGACTCAAATTTATTCAAAAGAATTACAATATCACAATAGGATCAGAGTGAGCTCGATACCAAAAATTCATTGGTTCTCATCTAACCATCTAAATCTACTTCTTTTTTTGCTGCTTCCTTTTATAGCTTTCTCTACTTCAGGAGCTCTGTCTCTTTCTGCTCTTCTCCACTTGTTAGATAGAAAAACTGCCTTGCATACTTCTAATACCTTCCAACGCTCCACATAGGACTTCCGCATCAAAGAAATCTTAACTTCTTGGGCAACTCATTCTCTGTCTATCCCACATTCCCTTGTGCTACTGACAATAATCATTTGGGGATATTTCTCGATGATTCCTTTCTTGATTCTGGCAAGCATCTTCTTGATTTCTATTGTCAAAAACTAGGACGAGTGCATGCTTAGTCGACTTTGAGTTTGACAGGTGATATCAAAACTTGGTATGGCGTGCACTTCTTGTAATTCTTCGTGCATTTAGCTTAGGTGCATGAAAAAATTGCAATGAGCATGCACAACTTCGTTTGTGCATGTGCATGAAAAGGACCCAAAACTTTGGGTGCCAACAGGCCCCCACCACTATTATTTGGATTTTCCTCGAGCCAACAACTTCATGTAATTATCATCTCAAAGGATGACACAATTATTTTGATTTCCTCCATGAACTACTTAAATTGGTGCTTGGGCTCATTAAAGTGGCCTTGGAGATCCTATGTAATATGAACGACCACCTTGACTTCCACGATTGTAACTTAAGAGCCTATCAGGTCTATGTTGTTGAGTTTCTCAATGAGAGGTCCAACAAAAACTTACATGTTGGAGAGATGAGTAAACCAGACCAAGGCCTTATCTGCCATAGAAGTGATCATCTCTTGCATACTCTGTTGCTCATCCTGTGCTACAATGATCTCCTTTAGTTTTGCTACAATTGCTATCATCTTAGTGGAACATTTCCTGGGAGGAAAATAAGTTAGATCCCTCTTTCGTTGTGCAACCTACAATTCTATCATGCGAACCCAATCTTCGAATGTAGAGAATTTTAGGGGAGTTTGGAGATGGCTCCTTAGGGCGAATCTATAGTCGATGATGCTAGAAAATGTTTCCACCCGACGTTGGATATCATGGAGAACTGCTTGGGACGCCTCAAGGATTTGATGGAACTGGGTTGTGGTGGGATTTGTTGGGTGAATTGGTGGACCGAGGGCGACGAGCTATGCCTCTAAATTTTGCAAGCGGGATTTTACAGATGAGAGTTTAAATCCTGGAGGGATGTCATGCCCTTGCGTAGAATTAGTGGGAATCTATGCAAATAAATTGTCCACAATGCCTAGAATATCGAAGAACATTGTACTGAGATTTGTTTTCTAAGCTTGGGCGACCGCATGTGCTGCTCTTTTGGTTTCATACCTCATCTGTAATTCTTGATGATCTTGAAACACCTTTTGGTATTTATCTCACGTCTGATTGTGCGTGATGATGTATAATTGGTGCTCGAGTTGTAGTTGTGCATGAGCTTGGCCCAACCTGTCGTTGTGCTCTCTCAACTCAGAGAGCAGGGTGGGAACACAATCTTGTATTAGGGGATTTGGGATCGGTACCAATGGTACCACCATGGTGAGAATATACTGTAAGTAATGTTGGGGGGTCCACTCTAAGGACTCGAGAAGAGACACTAGAATTAATTCTAGAAGCCGACAACCATAGAACATTGTTCGATACTAGTGTTGCACCCTCGTCGACAAAGATGGTCAATGTTTTGCATAGATTTGGAATGCATTTTTTGCTGCAACAATAATTGGAGTTTTAAGTCATCTATTAATGTTATGATGCCTGACGTCATCTGGACAGATCCTGGTTGTGTGGAGGGAATGAAACTATGGATAAATGGGCTAGTCTGCTGTCGCTTGGCCCCATTCGAGGTGGATTGGACTTGCAACTACGTGGGCTAGGGTTCCTAAGAGTTCTTGTTGGTCGCATCAGTATTGGAACCCCTACCCTGGGAAACCATGCGCTACATCTGTTTCCATGCGACATCAACCTTATTTTGGTCCTAATTGCACTTAGTGCACATCTTTAGAGTAGCATTGTCCTCAGTTGGAAGTGGGCCTTGTTGGATTTATTCTTTGGTAATGCAAAAAGGGAGGAGTTTCATTGTAGTTCCTTGTCTATGAGGGTGGGAGAAATGCATTCTTGCGAAGTAGTTGCTTGGATGAGTCATTTGTACCAATTCTGAAACAAATGGTCGTTTGGATTCTTTGGTGTGAGGATCCTTGATCTCATGCAGTCGTAGAAAACAGGGGGCCTCAAAGGCATGCCGAATGCCAGCAGGTCACTCAAAACCCAGAGGATGCCACCAAAGAACCATGGCGAGAAGTAGGAAGATTCAACTGTAATGAAACTCTTTCCAAGGGTTTTGGGTGTCTAAGAAATCATCAATGAATTCATTCAACACATATCTATCCCACGCCATATGAACCCCAATGACACATCGTTTAGCTACAACATTGACCTCGAATGGTCACTCCTCCTTTGTATAGTTGCGTAAGATTTTGTAGGATATCAAATACGTATAAAATTGAACTGGTCGAGCGTTTATTTATGAAGTGAGTACCCCAGGCCTACCACGACAGATATTGTATGTGTCATAGATTTATTATTGTGAAACATATTTAATGACTAAGGCTTTCTCCAGCTCATTTCCCTGCACGGGTAGGCTCGTAACACAACATATTACAACTTCATCAACCATATACTCCCCCCCCAGCCACAAGTACCCACTGTGTAGGCGGGTGAGTAACAAGCAGATACAAAGGGTGATAATCCCGCTATACCCAAAGTGAGGGTAGTCAATTAGAGGGAGAATGCATGCCTTCATGAGAGGGTGGGCCCACTCTTGTGTGAGTACTAACAAATTACCGTCTGCAATGTGAACGATGCAGGCATAATGGTGGAAGGACAAGGTGGGGAACTTCTCGGGGTTGTGAAAATCGTAATTTGTGAATTGGACATCTCGCACTCTCCCTATCTGGGAAACAATGAAAGTCACATGCCGAGGTAATGCCGGTTCTGCTACCTATGGGTCTTTGACCACATTGGACTGATTCTGACCATGTGGTTTTCTTGACGAAGCTATGTGATTTATTTCAGTAGGTCTTAGTGAAGAGGTTGATATTTATGTTCACTGTTACTGCTACGGTTCCCTTTTGACTAAGACTGTGGACCTTTTTATAGAGTGAGGACAATTTGCACTGAGTTGGCCAACATTAAATCTAAGAGTGGAAAGTTACCAAGTGGGTACTGTGAGACAACTAGTAGGTGTGCTGGGGGTAACTATCATTGTCTCTCGGTTCATTCAAATGTTTCCTATCTCGATAGTCCCACAAAGATATAAATGATTAGATGTTATGGGAGATTCTATCACCAATGTTCGTGATGTAGAAAATGTATCAATCCTTGCACATTAAATGGCATATGATGACCAATTTTACCACCAAATATGCATAACCTCTGGGAAGGTCGTAGCCTTTATTGTCAAGGGAATTATTAATGATATGTTGTTTAGGTACCATATAGTGGACACATAACTATTTTAATTTGTGAGAAGACACGTACCACAAATCCTAAAGTGTGATAGGGACATCTCCATATATACACATAGGTGATCCATCGAGGGTGCCACACATGTTTTCTGCATCCCCCTCGACCTGGGTGCCTATTGGTTATTTAAGCGTAGCGACTGCTGGTAGGTCACAACACCTCTTCACCCGTATCCATCCTACCTGCTTTATCCACTGAGTATCCCTAACTGTGTGATTCTTATGAGCTTCATATGTTTGCTCAATTGGGTTAGTTGTGACCAGACAAGCCAATGGTATTTTTTCTGCCACATACTTTGTATCATAATCTATTTCTTGCAAAATCGATTATGTGTGATGTGTTGTGGAAATCCCAAGTTCCGAGAGAACAAACTTCTTTCAAATCCTCTTGCATGGGCCTTGAACGTCTTTCTGGCACATACGATGTCGATGCGTCGCTATCCATCACCATTCACAAGAACATGTGTATCGACGAATATCTATATCGGGTTTGAACCTTTCCCACATGAATTCCTCAACAACTGCTCATTCACAATAAGGTTCCCAA
This sequence comes from Picea sitchensis, assembly GCA_010110895.2. Taxonomy (NCBI): domain Eukaryota; kingdom Viridiplantae; phylum Streptophyta; class Pinopsida; order Pinales; family Pinaceae; genus Picea; species Picea sitchensis. The sequence continues at coordinate 265,634 of SNQJ01S0032108.1, forward strand.
TGCACAACCCACCATCACGCAAGAATTCCTGTGACTACTGTATCAAGAGCGTGACCTTATGATACTCGAGAATGCACTATATCCATGTAATAAATGTGTCCATCGATTTTGATCCATCGTATTGATAGGATCCAATTTCTTCCTTGCATTATTCTGTAGAAATATGTGTGCACCTTCTTACGGACACTTCATATAATTTCTGCTGCCACCTTTCCATGGCATCCTTAGAATCTGTGTCATAAGACTTGACACTTCTCTAGCTTTATTCTCCATCTGTTGTGGGTTTGATATAATCCTCCCTGCACCCCATGATCTTGTAGATATTTTCAATAGTTTAGCTCTGTGCATCCTCATCCATTGACTCATTGTATCTGTCTCCTTCATATGAATCCAGGGGTGAAACCATGCATAGGGTGTTTGTTTCAAATGACATCTTTCTTTTATTTTAATTTCAGCACCACATTACTATCAAAGGCCCAATCCATACCAAATAAAGCAAGGTATGGATCAGATTCATCAATAATTTCTATGATCTCAAAGCCAACCTTTATTTTTACTCCTTTTATATTCACTTTCACTTGCTCCAATCGACCTATTGGGTAGATCTTATATTGATTTTCCAACCGCAGTTGGATGGGAAACTAGACCATTTTTGGTTTACCCATCACCTCCCAGGATTTATTCAGCAAAATATTCATGTCGAAAACCAGATCCAACATGACTCCATCCATGTCATAGCCACCTAGCTCCACTGCCATTTTGAATTCTCTGTCGGTGTAATTTTTCTGGACGATCTGACACACATCTCTTTCCAATAGAGGAAATGATATCTATGTCAACTTGCTTGTCGCATCTGGATCATTCAACAATCACAAACAACAACGCAAGAAATAACTTACTCCAGGTTCTTCCTTGTGACCCAAGTTGGGAAAGGATTCTTCTTGTGCTGTGCGTTTTAATTTCTTTGGGCGATGTTCTTCGTGCACTCTCTACTTAGTGCGCTGCAACTCATTTGGTCTGGAAGATTCTTCCAAAGACGGTTGCGTCACACACTGTATTTCTTCATGCACATGATCTTCCTCCAAAGATCTTTGCATCGCGTGCTACTATTCTTCATGGGCATGCACCTCTTCCAACAACCTCTGTGTCGCGCATTGTACCTCTTCACAGATCCGTGCTTCCTCTAGTGAACTTTGTGTCGCCCGTCGCACTTCTTCTCGAATCCAAGCCTTTTCAAGTGACCTCTGATTTGTGTGTTGCAGCTCCACACACACTCTTTCTTCTTCCATTTCTCTCTGTGCATCATATATGAACTGTTTTTGCTGGGAAACATCAAATTTTGGAGGGGGGTGTGTTGCCTTTCTTATATTCCCCCTTGACTTCTGACTCGATCCTTCACCATGCTCAAAGTTCGCTCCTGTCTTCGATCCTCATCAAGTTACTAATTGGACATCAACCTATCTATTCTTCTTCTCATTCTTGCGCAACTCCACATGCACCATGTTGTAATTGACCTTCTTGTCTTCCCACTTTTTCAACAAGTCAGGACAGCCTTTGGTGACATGCTCAGACTGTAGCAATATGAGCAAAGCATACACGGTTTGGTACAAAACCTTGAGACATGACCAATCTCTCTACAATTGAAACACGTGGGGGGTATACCTTCCCCTCTACCATATCCTTGACTACGACCACACCCATATCCACCCCGGGGATTGCCTTGGTATCTGTATCTTTCAACACCACCATGCTCACCACCATTCTACTCTTCCTGTACCAAGAATGCATTTCATGTATTATCTTACATCAGTTGGAGTGAGGAGAAGTTATTGACATCATGCCTCACAAATTTACAAAACTTGTAGAATGGAGTATGGTTCATTGTTTAATACTTCTGCAAATTTGGGCAACGAGGTGGTAGATGGCCCCACTTTCTACATATCTCACAACATTTCATTCGTCTAGATGGAAATGGACACAACATTTCCATCGCCACATAATTTGGAAGCACGGGGAATTCATACCGATGATGCCCTTCTTAGAAACATGTGGTACACCATACATGCTTGTGCATGAACTTCATCTTGGCCATATCTTGCAACTGCATCATCAGGTTTGTTAGTTATGGCTGCACTTGCGTCAATCATGCCGATGTCTACCCCTCTTGGTGTAGGTTCTAGTTGCATTGCAATTTCTACCGCCTCTGCTTGATTCATCACCTTCTGCTGGGTGAGTGAGACTCAGATATGGGGAAGCAACCCCGCAATAAAACACTCTTTGTATTGCACATCCTGGATTTGGAACACCAACCTATCCAATAAACTTTTAAACCACTAGTCACAATCCCAAACGGTCTCACCTTCCTTCTGTTTGTTCTCCTTTATCTCTGTGATACATTGAGACTCTGACTTAGGTTTCTAGAATTCCCTAAACAAATATTGTTTAATCTTCGTTATGGACTTCATCTGTCCCATTGACGCAGTGGCTTTGTAATTCATGTACCACGTCAAGGCTCTTTCCCTGAACATGGTCTCCAAGTGCACGATCTTTGTTGCTTCGTTTGTGATCCTCTTCATAGATCAAATTTCTTTTCACATGAACCAATGTTGTTTTGCATCATCCTTACCTGTTCCATGGAACACGGGTATCCTCAGGGTACTGTCCTAATTTTCCATCCTCAAACTCGAGCTAGTTCCTCCTATTTTACTGCTATGGGTTTGGTTTCTCAACACCAAAATTCTTGGGGTGAAGTAGTATTGACTTCGCTTTCTTCTTCACTCATCTCTTCTCTTCTATCTCTTTCTTCTGTCTCTTCTACACCAATTGCTTCACCATATGTTGTTCTTTCTTCTTGATTAAAAATGCACAAGGAGGGTGGTACAAAGGGGGGGTAAGTGTTGATTAATTGGGTTGGTTGTCATTGATGTCAACCCTTGAAGAAAGTCTGGTAGCAAATTACGGTAGCACACATTTTTGCGTAATGGACCCAAGTTTGTTTGATGTATAATGATATGAGTTTTAATATATTTACAGGTAAGACTATTCTAGATGGATAGTACATGTCATACCATTTTTTATGGTATGTGGAACGTTATATAACTCCTCACGGTTTGAGAGTTATGGCCTTATGAAGTTGAAGGACCCTCATATGATTGGCTTGAAACCCCAAAAGGTCAAAGAAGTCAAAGTTCTTGCAAAGAAGAAATTATTTAAATAATAAAGTGAAGTGACAAAGTCAAAGAGGATTATTTAAATAATAAAGTTAAGTGACAAAATCAAAGAGGATTATTTAAATAATAAATTGGAGTGACAAAGTCAAGGAGGATTATAAGTAAATGGAGAACTTTCTAATTATGGAAAGTGGTTATAAGAAGGTTAACCCTAAAATGAGGAAAAGGGATTAAGTGGTCAAGTGGATATTGTATACATGGACAAGTGGAAAATTGGGAAAAGTTGGACATAGGTGACTATGTGGACAAAGTGGCTATGTGGACAAAGTGGACTAGAAGATGCTTCTAAGGAAGCTACTTGGAGAGTATAAATAAGAGGCAAGACTCTCTCATTTTAATCACACTTGAGAATATTGAATATCTACAGGTGACTGAGGTAACCAAAGTATATCTAAGCCAAATTTTAGAGGGAAGGTGAAGTAAGGAAGACCGAAATTCAAGGGAGGATAAATTCTTTCGATGATGCTTTCTAAGGTATGTTATTTACAGGTCATCTCACCATTTTCACAATAATTTTTTTTCTAGAATGATTCAGACTGTGAAATTGGGAGGCCATCGAGAAAACATATCCAAGTAGTTGTGGTGAAAATTTAATATTGTGGGTCATTGTATTTTTGGAGTTACACTCCGTGGAAAATAGGGTTTGTGGCTAGTCCTGAAACTAGCCTAAAACAGGTGTTTCGGGTAAAATGTCATAATTTATTCATAACATATCCAAATTCATTAAGATCAAATGTGTTGGTTAAAGTACAATCTGTCATATTCTTTGTACAAATTTTAGATCCATACAACAAATATTCTGTGCGGGACACTCTCTATAAGTTCACTCTCTAGAATAAGCCAAAATTCAACAAGGTATGTCATTTTTGCTATAACTCCTTTTCTAAGAGGTTACAAGTAGTGACACCTAGAGGAATTGCATTAAAAACACTGAAGAACATTATGTACTATTTTGAGATCTTTATTCATTACAAGTACATAGTTATGATTATTTCAAGTTAGGGTTGTTGACTAATCCAAAACTATTCATGTGAGACTAAAGTAAAGT
>SNQJ01S0032108.1:273584-286627 GCA_010110895.2 Picea sitchensis
CAGATTTGGATGATGAAATTGATGAGGGATTTTGGTTGAGGTTGAGGTACAGGTTGGTGCATGGGTGATGCACTTGTTTATGGTACGAGTTGGTTACAGGTTGAGGTACAGGTTGATGCATGGTTCAAGTTTTTTGGTGTAGTTTTACAACAATATATCTCACAGTGATAGTCTGACAGCGGTTCCGTCATTCTACTTATATGTCAGGGCGGTTGGACGGGTCAAGGACAAGTGGTTGTAGCCAACTTCCGGTTGTAGCTGAAGAACATAGGGGGTTTTAACCTTCTTCTGGTTGTAGCCAAAGAATTGGGGAGTTGGAGCTTCCCTCATGTTGTAGCCTGAGAAACTAGGGGGTTAGAGCCTCCTTCCAGTTGCAGTTGGAAAACAAAGAAAGTTGGTGCTTCCAATGAATGTAATTCTTCAAGATAAGAAAAAACATTCCGTGGTTTTCTCCCACTTTGGGTTTCCATGTAAAAACATTGGTGTATTGTGTATGTGTATGATTGTTCATTTGTTCATTGTTTATTTACTCTACAAATATAAGATGATAATGCTACATTGATATAACACTTACATTATATGGTTAAAATGGATTAGATTGCTCTATTACTGATTCACCCCCCCTCTTAGTAATCCAACAGTAAGTTCATCTTCTTTTGAAATTTCTTGTGAGGTGGCCCAGAGAGTTTCCTACTTGCAGTCATGCAATACCATCTACTATCACTAATAGGGGTGACTCCATATTCCTCTATTATTTGTGCAGAACTACTTTGTGCACCATCTTCCTCTTATATTAACAGTGCACCACTTTTCTGCACTCCATCTTTCTCTTTTATGAGCGCACCACTACTATGCGCTTCATATTCCTCTAATGTTTTAGCACTCTAAAACAACCAAGGGGTACATACTTCATCACCTATGCCCTTACTACTACCACTTCCACTACTAGTGCTACTGGTATCTCCACTAGACACCTTGTCCTCAATGCCACACCTCTTCGTGGACCTATCCTCATACATGCTCCTCTCTTGCACAACATACTATTCTGCACTACCACTTGGTGCATTTTATTTTCTCTTCATCATGGGCCTGACCCCTCATCATGTGCCCCCGACTAACTACTTTCCACCTCTCTTCTCCACTTTCCTTCTTAGCTCAACTCTTCTTTCATATCTCTCAACTCTTTTTCTCCTTTGCTCCTATGGGTCCATTCCAATTCTCACCTCGTCTCAAAAATTTATGGATCCTCCCCAATGGATCCATGTCCTCTCTCACTTTCCCCCATCCTTGCAATCCCCCCCACCAACACTAGGGAAGTTTACTCAACTATTCTATCGGGCTCCATGCACATCATCCCTTTCTCCATGAACAACATCTTTATCTAGAGTGGAATCTCTTCTAACATTCCTTTCCTCGGACATTCCGCGAAATTTCTTTCAGCCTCACTAAAAGAATCAATGTACTCCACAACAAACTCAATAATATAGCCTTCATTTACTTGAGCAAACCAGAAACCAATGGCCCAAGTCCACTTATTGCCCAATACCTTCAATTTATCAATTGTTTCTTCATCCCAAACCATAGGTTCTAAAGGCCACTCAATATAATTGGTAGTAGTTTTCATTTTCAACCATTCATGCAACAAATAAGGAAATTCAACAAAGAAAATCTCATGCATATCAGTGTAAAGATAGTCATATTTCCATCTCTTCACACTCACTCTTATCCCCTGAGTTTCTCGTAGGGAAAAATCATGCTCTTTTGTAGTTATCCATTCTTGAATTTCCTTCCGAGATGGATACCACCTCATATTTTTCTTTTATCATTCCCTACAAAAATTTCAGATCCTAACAACATAACCACTTGTTGGGAATTTTGTTCCACGCTTGCATGCGTCCTTCTTAATGTTGGGGAGTTTATACCCAGGGTTCGTCTATAATTGACCAGCAAAACCCCCAGGGCATCGACATATCAATCTATCAATCCTTGGCCAAGGCCAAGGAAGGTCTCACCCGAGATGCAAAGGGGATCATAGACACCAAAAGGTCTTGTGACAAGGATGAAGGATAAACATACAAAAATCCATCTCGGTTTGAATCTATGCAATTCATATCTAACAACTTACTAAGAGTAAGAAATAAAACAATACACACACATATCCAAATAAGACATGATAGAAACACAATAGATCAAAACTACGACAAATTTATTATTCCTTTCATTTCATAACACACAATATACATTAAACATACTATAATAAACGACAACTGATCTTTATATATTCTTTAGAGAGTACGCCATAAATACAACACAATGCACAAGGTGCATCCTCTTAGATCTCAGACATATGACATACTCAAATTTATATTTAGAAGCATTACAATATTACAATAGGCTTAGAGTGAGCTCAATACCAACAACTCATTGGTTCTCATCTAACCATCTAGCTCTACTTCCATTGTCGCTAATTCCTTTTATAGCTTTCTCTACTTTAGGAGCTTTGTCTCTTTCTGCTCTGCTCCACTCACTCGAATGACAAACTGCCTAGCATGATTTTGGTACCTTCCAATGCTCTACATAGGCTTTCTGCATCAAGGAAATATTAACTTCCTGGTCAGATTATCCTCTCGCTGTTCCACGTTCCATTGTGTTGTTGGCAATAATCATTCAGAAAGATTTATTGATGGTTCCTTTCTTGATTCTGGCGTGCATCTTCTTGATTTTCGGTGCAACTATCAAAACTCAGACTGACGCGCGCTTGGTCGAATTTGAGCTTGGCACCACATAGACATGAAGACTCTCCAACACTTGCACTGCTCCACATAGATGTGAAGACTCTCCAAAACATTGGGCGCCAACACATAGACGTGAAGAATCTCCAACACTCACACTTTTGAGAGTCTTATGCCCTAGCTTCTAGTCATGAAAAAACCCTCACGATTGTCCATCTGTTCATAATCGGTTCCCTAACAAGTGTTCTCCTCCAGGGTTTTCTCAAATCTTGGCCTTTCCTCACCCTAACTCTAGTCACGCGGGGTAAAATTCCCTAATCACCTAAAGTGATAGGCCCTGAGTTGGGTTGGTCCCAAAATATTCTCCCATAAATACAAATCCTCAATTTGAAAACTCAAACTGTTTCATTGGCGCTCAAGCCCTAAAACTCAACCGAAGAATCCTTCGACACTTAGCCAATTTCAGTGCATCTTTTGTAATCAGAGAACTTTACAAGATTGACTCTGATTTCACTAAAGGACTTAAAGAGAACCTCTCTGGTCTCCACCGAATCACTTAATGAAATTTCCTCTGGTCTTTACCTGGAGGCATTTACCACATTGATACTGGTGGTAACCAAAGGAATTTACAGGAACCTCTCCGGTACTAACCCCTAGTTGTCATAGAAGTTAAAATCAATGCCTCTGACCCTTCAACGGACTTACTTCAAATTTCTTCGAAAGAATTTACCACTAGTCGACACACTTAGCTTGATCACCTTCGATCTTCACCGAAGGATTTTACATGATCCCAAAGATCACCTATGATATTAACTGGAGAACTTAATTCGATTGTCGTCAGTTTGTTTGAAAGACTTTATAATATTGCCTTCAATATTCACCTGAGGATTTCACATGATCTTTGTCGGTTCTTCTTGAAGGATTAAAAATATCACCTCTAGTTTAACTGAAGATATTTATCCAAACTCTGGTGGTGCGACCAATGAAATTTACATGGAACGCTCCAGTATGTACAATATAACATTAAAATCCACTGAACTGTCGAGATTCTTCACCTGGTTTCTCACCAAAGATTCAACTATCACAATTCCTCTGATCATACTATTGTCTTCTGATGATTATCTCCCTCCTAATATTAACACAAGTGATTCTTCAGGTATTGGTATGAGTTCACATTGACAGATCTAGATTTTTTTCATACATTGCTTGAAAGCTTATTTCATACATGCTTGCAGAGACTGATGTTTTCTTGTTTAATTTATCGCCTATTGTTTGCGTTAATCATGGTTTTATGGTTCAAGGTCAGAAGTGTCTCCATGAAAGAAGGTAACAAACAAGACACCTGACACAGAGGCCTCTAAGAGTGGCATTCAACATATTGAAGAACCTGAAACCCTAGGGGAAATTTATGATGATACATCCAGACTCCTAGAAAAGGGATGAGAGTTGCTCAAATGGGGCGAAATCTTTCAAATGATTACGAGATAGACGTTCCCTATAGAATCTAATGACCAATATGAGCTCCAGATCTTCAAGAACATTTGGAGATCAAGAATACATAGGGTGGCAGCCTGTGTTGCGTACTTCCTTGCACATACACAATCACATGGATTCTCAATCATGTGGAATTGGAGAATCAATATATTCTCAATGCCAGGGGAGAGCCCATAGCATCATTTCGGTCAACCGACCTGGCTAAATGCTACCACTTGGAAAAGGGAACCTGAAAGTTGGATGAAGAACCTCTCAACAGGTTGAAGCTCAAGGTGAAATATTTGTTCAAATCTGGTACAAACCAGACAAATCGTTCAAACACAAGTTGTCTAGTGAATACCCAACCAAGTCACTAAGGACACCATGCCAATACATGGTAGCAATGTTTTGAAGGATACATCAGGAATGAGACATTTCCACATTTACTCTATCTTTTATTCCATTAATCCACTACTCTATAGATGAAGGGTCAACTTTCGACTGGGCTGAGATCATATCAACTAGTTTAAGAAAGTCTATCACTGCAGTGAAAGAAACCAAACCCAAAACATTTCCATATTTTCATATGGCATCATACCTACTGGACATCATGTGCGTCGCAAATTAGTACCCAAAGATGGGTTGGGAATGGCAGCCAACAGACCCATCCATCTATATTTAATGAAAGGTGCTCAAGAAGCACAAGTATAAGACATAGTATCACAAAATATGTGATAATTTCCTAGAACCATTATACGAATTCATCTTTTGCATGCTTGCCCTGTGTATGACAGATAAGGTACTAGCAGTGATCCGAAAAATAGGAGAATGGTACTTGATGGATCATGGAACATACATCATAGTATAAAAAGCCACCAAATCTCCACATCTACTCCCCATATTTGTCCTAGACAAACTATTGCTGTAAAAAGTGGCCTATCAAACAATGATCAATGGAGTCGAGGCAATACTCTATTGAGACAAGAAATCAATCTGGCCCCTACTCCCACTATTTATTCACTCCTATTCATTCGTGGCCACCAAGAAATATCAAGATGAAGTGGATACATTACTAATGTACCTCTTTGGAGAAGAAAGATTCAGAAGGCATGACCCAAATAAGGTGGTCAAGGAGCACTATAATAAGTACGATGTCCCATGGGAATGCACTTCAACCACATGGGAGGAAGAGGAGGTCGATTGCGGTGCTAGTACATATGAGGAGGTCATTTCTAAGAGATAATTCTAACCCATAGGGAAAATCATGGATGAAGAAAGAGCCCATGAGGAAGCCAAGAAGGAAAAAGAAGAATGGGTAGAAGCGAAGGTATCCACTGCAATGATGTCCGCACATTTTGGATCATCCCAAGAAGAAGAAACGACAACAACTAAGAAGAGAAGATGAAAAGATAAAGTTTAGAAAAATAAGAACAACACATAAACAACAATATTGACAACTAAAGAAGAAGAAAAATCAAAGGAAACTACTAAGAAGGAAGCATAAGCTGAAGCCAAACGAAAAGCGACAGTTGAAAGAGAAACAATTGAAGGAACGAAAAAAGTAGTTACAAAATAGAAAGAAGCAGATGAAGTTGTAGCTAAGGCAGTAGATGAAGAGCAACAAAAGAAGGGTGAGGATTCTATAAATAAGGAAACCAAAACTATGGACATCGACATACCGAAATTATCAACAGGAGGCCCCAACAGTCATGCTACATTTGGTGGGTTGGATTTGGGACTTATCACTCCATATAAACTGAGCAAAGTGTCGAACTTGAAAAAGTTCAGATATGACAATACCACGTGCTAGATTGTGCAACAACAAGTTAGGATGGTCCCAATTATAGGGGAAACCCAGTATCCATCGTCACGGAGACCACGGTTATAGAAAATTTCAATGATAATCCACTTTCTATAACATTTGGTGGCACCGCCTTTACCTCAACTACAAAGCACAACCTCGAGAAATTGTATTGGCATAATCAAGGGAAGAATGCTAGGATCAAGGAGTTAGAAGAATAACTCGGGCAAGTAAATATAGATGAAGGCAACTTGTAATAATTCAAGGCATGCGAAGATAAAACTAAGACAAAATTGGAGGAGGCCATCACATACATGTACACTCACTTTCATCTCTTTCAATAGACAACACCTAGCATAATAGGTCATCACAATTGAGTGATATCCAAGAGAACCTAACTGAAAATCATCTGCAAAGGTCTAGATGATATCGACAGGTGGATCACTGAAAACCCAGACGCTCTAGCTAAGATTCCACACCCTTCAACTGTAGAAATAAGAATTGATTATGCTTCATTGGATCGGTGCCAATAAGCTGGACAAAGAGCAGAAGAGGAGATGACCAAATATCTAGCGATCTGCAATCAACTTAACAATGCTTCCCAAGAGATGATATAAATGTGTCGCCTTCCCCCCTCAAAGATCTTGGGAAAACCATTAATATGAATCATATTCTTAACAAAATTCAACAAAGCACAAGTCATAGACGAGGAATAACCGAATCAACAATGATGGTGACAATGGAACTAATGGAGCAACACCTCATACAACCCACCAAGGTATACACCATGATCCAAGCATTCATGGACACCTTGTCAAAAGACATGAGGACTCTCAATGACAACACAACCATACATGAAGCTACTCTCGAGGAGCTATTATACCATAGATTCACATCTCTCTACGACCAACTAGAGATTTGGATGGCTTACATCAAGGAAAAGAGACCATGAATAAGACAAAATAGAAAATTCGAATTTGCTGACAACTGTATTCTATTTCTCCTTTTTCCCAACTACCCTCAGTTTCATCCCCATTCTCCCACATGTCAATAGTTAGTTGGGGGAAGATGAACAATTTTGTAATTTCTTCTCGAGGAATGCAAGAAGATATTTTAATGAGTTAATAATAATAGTATAAATAAAGGAAGATGCCCATTTGGTAGCGGCTCTTCAAGCATTGTATACACTCTAGAAACTATTTTCAAAGAAAATACCATGTTAATTAATATTGAGAACCGTTTTTGGACAAAGAGAAGAACTTATGTACATTGTTGTTTGTTGTAAACTACTTTCAATGGATTGTCTATTGTTACATGTGCAGTAAGAATATGTTGTTTCCTATATATTTCTCTTAAGAAATTGTTATTTTTTATTACAATTTTTCTCTTCTTTCTAATATTTATGTACTAAGCATATGCGTTGTTGATGTATGAAATAGTGAGATTTAGACTATTCTGGTTATATATTCATATGCATATGTTATCTAACTTTTATTCTTCATTAAAACTATCTAGGTGGAGTTATTTGTAGAGTTAGTTTCATTCTAGCTACTCATTTGGTTATGATAGTTTGCTCCTAGCTAGGATATGATAATATATGATAGATTTGATTTGATTTATGCATTTAGATAGTCTTCATCTACATATTTATTTACATAACCACCCAACCATCCACACTCATAACTAGTAATGGAAATCGGGCCAAAATCTAGATGGGTCTCCTAAACCAAATAATGCATAGTCTAATTGGGACTGTGTACTGAGGAGTAGTCTTTATTGTTGCAGGGAAATCCTGCCCTAACAACAGAATTGGTGCTAGAATGAGGTCTTCATTTTTGCATGGCTAGCATAAATCAACTGCACACACATGAACAATCATCTAAAAATATTCTTGTTCAACAAATTTTCCGTCACATACCTTCTGAACATGACATTACCTTCGAAGATATGAACCTTGCATTTGAAAGTATTATTGGCAGCCCTAAAAATAAAATAGAAGATTGGTTTCACGTGCCTAACTAAGAATTTGTTGAAACTCATCGTATTACCCGCGCATACGCCAAATTACTTGGCCAATTACCCATTGCCTCAGAACTTCACAAGAGGAGAGCCATTCGCGTAAGACGACCCAAGAATCGAGACAACATTATTTTTGACTCATAGAAGATTTGATTTAAAATACCCTACAAGGAGTACCCGTATCCTTGAGTCAACTTCCTACCACACCTCCTGGCCCTACTCCTCTCGGGTTTGAAATAAGTTTGACGGTGAAAACCCAGAATCATATTCCAACGACGACATGGGTGAGAATAGAAATAGGATATCAGTGATTCCATCATGGATGTCCCAAGGTGATCTAAACTTACCAGAACCTATGCATGAATTACCCAAACGTATGGAGAGACTTCTCCTGAAATTCGACCCAGACAAATATGGCTCACTAGAAGATCATATTAATTATTTCTTTTTAGCCACCCATCTCCTTGTTGTTTGTTATGAAGATGTAGTTTGTAGATTGTTCCCTTACACATTTGAGAATAAAAAATCCACATGGTATTTTAACCTTCCTCCAGGTTCTATAAGCAGCTGGGATGGCTTCGAAAAATCTTTCATTGGGAAATTTGGGGAAGAGAAAACCCTCGCAGTTTTATACAAAGAATTAGAAGCTATAAAAATGGAAAAGAAATAAAAGGTGAAGGACTTTAATCAACACTTTACTACAATCCTCAATGAATTTTCTACTGAGACTGCTCCCTTGGAATCCTTGATAGTTGGATATTACACTTCAACTTTGATTCCTTCTATAGGAATTTTTGTGAAATGAGATGGCAAAGATACCTTAGCTCAAAATTTTGAAGAATCCAAAGTCGTTGAAAAGGAATTGTTCTCTTATGAAAGTCACCCCTCATTTGAATAAATTAAAACAACTAGGAAGAAGCCTTTGATACTAACAAAACCCCCTAATAAAGAACCCAAATATTTGGACAACATGGTTAATTTGGTTAAGAAGCTATCAAATGAAGTAGTATACCTTAAGAAGAATGTTGGGGAAGGGACTTCAAGGCCTAAACCTTTCTGGCCATTCTTCAAAAGAAACGACAATCTGCCAAAGCCACCAGAGGTCCCATAACTTGTGCTAAATCTAGATATCTTGGGCATGTATAATTTTTGTTCTTACCACCAGCATAATCATTCTGAAAAAACATGCCCTCAATGGGTTAACTCAATGACCTTGGTCATCGAATACCTACTAGATCAACAAGACTTAAAAATGATGAACAACCCAGGGAGGCAAAAAACAAAGAAACCATTGAGGAAACCCCTCAAGAGTCTACTATGTTCTTATAGGATTGGTGTATTGACTCAGATGATGAGAAGATTGAAGAAGTTTTTGTGGGAGATACACCAGTCATAAAATCTTACCCCAGAGATTACAACTTATGCAACAAGGGTGTTGTTCCCAATACTTCTTCCTTCCCAAAGACCAATACCGCTCATAGGAAAATAAACCCCCGCATTCCTACTCAGAAAGCAAGCACCCAAGCCCCAACAACAACCAGTAATGAACCTAACATTCCTGTTTCAACCAAAAATAGCAAATCAAGTACACCAAACACGATTTCAAGCGACATTAATCCAAACACTCCAACAACCAACAACAAATCCAACATGTCACAACCAAACAAATCGACAAGAAAGCTTGAAATGCATGCTTAGTATTACCATGTTATCAATGGCCTAAAGAAAACTAAATCTAACATCTCTTTGTTTTATATTTGTGCACTTCCTCAACAACATGATCTCACTCTTGACACTTTCAATCCCGATAACTCTCAGAAGAAGACCATTGTTGTAGCTGACAACACTTCTAAGGCTGCTGAAATAAAGGCAGTACACAAAGTCAAAATTAAATATGCCATAAATGCAACCAACATAGGTGCTCATTTGAAGTCCCATATTCCACCTTTTCTGCTTACATATGAAACCTTTAAGTTCAATGTACATAATTGTTTAACGAATTCTTATGCTTCGTCCAACATCATGCCATACTTAGTTTTCCAAGGAATAAATGATGTCCCAAAATTTAATACCATGATAATCATTCAATTAGATACGTCAGAAGTTAAAGAAAGAGGTGAACTTAAAGATGTTATGATTAGACGCACTTCTGACCATAGAGTTCATCAGGTTATTGATATTGTTGTAGTTGATATTCTAGAAAGCTATGGTTTTTTGTTAAGCAGGGATTGGCCTGTGAAACTTCAAGGTTATTTCTCTACAAATTGGTCCCACTTATGGCTCCCATACAAAGGTAAACCAAACTAGAAATGGGTAAATAGAGAATCTCATATGAAGCATATGGTAACTGAACTGGAAGGTAAGAATGAGCCTGTCATCTTTGCTCACACTTTTTTGGGTAATTATTTTCTAGAGACTAATCATGGTTGTTATGAAGTGAAACCATCTCTGATTTAAACATACACAATATGAACTCCTTCCATGCAATTAGACTAATGATAATGCTTCTTTATATTAAAACAATTAGGTTATTGTGTGACTAACCCAACAATACATACTAACATATGGACGATGTTCTTTGATGGCTCTATATATCAAGAAGGAGTCAGGGCATGATGCATCATTATTGATCCAAAAGAGCACAAAACTCTCATATCCCACTGCTTGAACTTCAAATGCACCAAAAATACAGTTGAACATGAAGCCTTGGTCCAAGGCCTGAAAAAGGCCATTTATCTTGAGGTAAAATTCCTTCGAGGGTTTGGTGAGATAGTTGTCCGACGGGTAAGAAACACTATTCATTGTCTATCCCCCCACTTAAAAAATTATCAATAAGAGGTGCAAAAACTACTCTATTCCTTCAAAACTTTTAATATAGAATCCATACCTCGCTGTCAAAATGTTGTTGCAAATGTTTTAGAAAATGAAACATCTAGATTCACACCTCTTAATGATTTTATTTTTCTGTTGAAATAATTTTCAGGCCTTCTATACCTGACAACATCACCAACTGGAGAGTATTCAACAATGATACTCAGATCATAAATTTCCTCACTAGTGCCAACGCATTCCAAGGCACAGTGATAGTTGACGAAGTGCATGAGCAATATCTTTGAGAATACAGAGATGGTGCAAATAAGACAAGTAAATTACATCCCAAAGAACGTGCCATCTCTTGAGAAGTTGTTCGATATGCAAACTAAGTTTAGAATGGCTGTGAACTCGAAGAACAACAGTTCTACCACGATGCACTTCTTGGTGAATCTAGGGACCCATGAACAACCCAAATGAATCAATATAGGAACTTGTTGTTCATAGGCATAGAAGCATACATTCACATAGCTATTTAAGAGATATCATGATGTATTCACCTGGACATACAAATATTTGAAGATTTATGACACCTATATCATTCAACACGTGATTTCTATTAAAGAAGGTGTCAAGCCAGTTCAACAAAAGTCAAGGAAAATACATCCGACCCTTGAACCGCTCATTCAAAAAGAACTAAAGAAGTTGTTAGACACCTGGATCATTTTCAAAGTTCATCACTCAACTTGGGTGTCTAATATGGTGCCTGTTAGGAAGAAACCAGGGGATATCTAAATTTGCATAGACTTTTGAATTTTGAATCAAGCCTTCGATAAGGACAACTATCCAATTCCCCCTATGGAACAAATTGTAATGTCCCCAAGGCCGAGCCCAGTTGTAAATCTGATGTATGAAATGAATTGTAAATATGTGTTATAGGCTGGTGAGCCAAGTTTGTATAAGCTGGTGGGCTTATGTGATTGTTAGGTCAGAGAGCCTAAGGGTTGGAGGCCAAGGGCCTGATTTTGTACTTGTATGTATGCAGAACATTTAATAAAATTGCAAACACCGCCAGGTGCAGACCGACCACGATGAATGAGTGAAGGGGGACAGAGCTTCCACAGAGAAGGCAAGGGATTAGGGGCTGCAAGGTGGGAAAAGGGGCTAAGTGTTTATCCTAGGGGGCTTAAGCCTGGGAATACTATTTTATTATTATTCCAAAAGAACATGTGCCATTTATATTTTATCCTAAGTTCCTAACCATGAGGAAGGTGATGCGTGCTGGGTAAATGCATATAGTTTACAGGGCGACAAGTGTCAGCCCCGACCCATGCGAATAAAACGGCCAGGATGAGCCATGCAAGGGGTCCTCGCCCATTTCCACTGAGACTACCTGAGCGTGTACAAGCTCTGAGTAGTACGATCGACCCGAGCTTTGCAGAGAACCTTCATGCGTCTCTGTGAACCGAAAATCCCGTGTCTGGCTCTGAGAAAACTCGTGTATACCTCTGTATTGAACCAGAAGCCTGTGATGGATTCCGAAAGAGCCGGATTCCCCTCTGTTTTGAACCAAGAAGCTAGTGTTTGTTTCTGAAAAGGTCGGGTTCACCCTCTCCATTCTGAGTCGTGGAACTCGTGTCATTCCCTACATGGATTTTTTGTCACACATTCCCGAGAACCAACCCTGTGAGACCTTGCGCCATTGCTAAGCTTGTTTGGGAAGCTCGTGTTTGTTTTTTCCAGTTGGTTGTGGTGGTCACACAGAGCTGGATTGCACGTGGCTTGCTGGCCAGTGCAAGTTTTGATTGAGTCTGTGTAAGACCTCTCTCCAGGTGAGGGAGTTGACTGTTGTTGGAAGAGGCAGGTTGTCAGGCCTGTGAGCAATTCTCTCCAAGTGAGAGAGTTTGTTGGGAAGCGGTTTCTTCCAGAGAGTGTCCAACACCAGCTTCGGGCTCTGAGACTTCCTAATCCGTCTTGTTTCCGAGACCCAGAGAGGGAGGTTAGCACTGATAGACTGTGCTTGTGAAGGTGTATACTCCCGGACGGAACATGCATGTGGGGAATGAGAGTCTGGTAGTAGTGGGCGTAAGATGGCATCTTGAGAAAAATCCTTCTGGATTTCTGTGTTGTTTTCCCTGTAACCTCAGCCTAGCCTAGGATTCCTTGCCTTGGGGTGGAGCTTAGTCCCAACTCGGGGGTGACCCACT
>SNQJ01S0032108.1:289908-305941 GCA_010110895.2 Picea sitchensis
GCAGTGTGGTCTAAGGCTAGGAGGTTCGTGGAAGGCCTGCACTTGGTTGGTGGAACTGCCACTGTTTCAAAGATAAGTACCTGATTATGCTTTAATCATGTTTTGCATGACTGTGCTGCTTATGTTATCATGAATTCCACTGTGTATATGAATTATTATTAAATAGTATTGATTGATGATTATGGCAGTAATTTGTATGAATACTCTGTGTTGAATGTGTTTAACTTGTTTTAAATGCATGTGATTAATTATTAGTGAGAATGTTGTTATTCCGCGTAGTAACACCTACACAGTAGTGAGTGAAAGGGGTGTTACACAAATGCTACAAATCATCTTTGGTTCTGAAATGTTTTCTCTTTTAGAAGGGTTTTATGGTTACAACCAAGTTCTTGTAGAAGAATCAAACTGATTAAAGACCACTTTCATAACGAAGTGGGGAACCTATGCATATTGCAGAATGCCCTTCGAACTAATCAACGTTGGTGTTACATTTCAAAGGGAAATGGGCATAACTTTCAAAGGTTTTATCGGTCATAGTGTGGTGATCTATCTTGATGACACCATTATTTATTCAAAATGAAGAGTTGATCACCCAAAACATCTGAAGCAGATATTTGAAAGATGTAGAAAACACAGTATTTCTTTAAACCCCAAGAAGAACATCTTTGTTGTTTCAGAAAAAAAATTGTTGGGGCATGTTATTTCAAAGGATGGGATTTCCGTGGACCCAGAACAAACTAAATCTATTATGCAAATCCCATCGCCACACAACAAAAGGTCTATGCAATCCTTTTTTGGAAAACTCAACTTTGTAAGAAGATTCGTTCTAGATTTTGTTGAAATTGTCAAACCTCTTCAATGGATGATAAATAAATATGTACAATTCAAGTGGACATCTGTTGAAAAGGATGCCTTCAAGAATATCTAGGTCGCCATAACAACCTCACCTTCTTTACAAATTCTAGATTTTAATAAGGACTTCTTGTTGTATACTTTTGCTTATGACCATTCTCTTGCAGTAGTTCTCACACAGAAGGGTGAACAAGAGAATGAGTGCCCCATCACCTTTATGATCACTGGACTACAAGGTGTTGAACTAAATTACCCACCGGTGGACAAGCAAGATTTTACTATCCACATAGATATCAAGCAGTTCATACCTTATATATTGAAGAACCATACCAAGGTGATCATCCTCCACTTGGAGTTGAAATCTCTCTTCATGCAAAGGGAAATGGGTGAGAGACAAGGTAATTGGATGATTGCTTTACAAGAGTATGACCTTGAATCTAAACCAACAATAATTGTTAAAGGTCGAGGCCCGTGTAAGCTAGCGAATCGAATCACGGATTCTGAAGATCAAGAAGAAGATGGATGGAAAGAGGAACCAACCCTTTACACACAACAAGTTCCTTATGTTCCATCAACTAAGAATTCATGTTACAATGATCTCAAGTACTATTTTCAGTATGGCACGACTCCTGACCATCTCAATGCTAAACAAAGAGAGTGTTAAGGTTGAAATCTGCACAATATTAGTTGGTTCATGGTATCTTGTTTAGAAAAAATTATGACGGAGTTCTACTCCGCTATCTTGAAAAGAAATATGTTGACAAAGGCTTCAAAGACATGCATGATGGACCAAATAGAGGTCATTTTTCGGGAGGCACCACTACCAACAAGATATTGAGAGTTGGATACTACTGGCTGACATTATTCAAAGATGCTCAAACCTACTCTCGAAGCTGTGAAGCTTGCCAAAAGTCCACTGGAAGAGAGCACAAGGAAATTGTTATGCTCAACCTGTTGCTATTGAAGAGTCTTTCTAACAATGGGGGCTGGACATAATCAGTGAGATCAATCCTTACTCATCCAAACAACACATGTATATTATGACTGCCATTGATTATTTTACTCGCTGGTGTTGACACCGAGGAGACTAGGAAGTTCTCAATGCTAACGTCTCAACCTCTTGGTTGGCTAAACCAAAAAGAGGCATGAATGGTCACCCTATTTTCTAGCCTAAATTAAAACACTAAACCCTAACATCATAGAAGTCTAAGCATGAATATATCTTTTTATGATTTTGCAATATTTGATTTTTATAATATTTTTGCAACTTATGAAAATTTTATATTTTGTAAAATTAAACCAAGTTAGTGTGAAAAAAATACATTACAAATTTTAAAAGAAATTTTAAATAAACTAAATTAAAAAATTGAGTATTTACAAAACCCTAAAGATTTTTTGCAATGAAACTTTTATTTCCTTTTAAAATATATTATCAATAAATAATTGAGGAAATAAAAGTTAAACTGATAAAATAAATAAAAGAAAAATAAAAAGATTATATATAATTAAACATTGCTTTGTATTTTATTTTTTATTTTTTATAAAATATAAGCATTAAGAAACAAAAATTAATGCAAACAAAAATATAAACTAATTTGTTAATATTAACAAGAAACCAAAATAATGTAAACATGTTGTAATGAGTCTTTTCTTGTTTTAATGTTTAAAGTTAGTGAAATAGAATGCTATTTTTTGTGTTTTGTTTTAAATGTTATAGTTACTTTAAAGAAAATTAAACTAAAAGACAATATACATAAAAATTACAAACTAAGAGTTCATGTGATTTGTAATTTTTATATTTTTAAAATATTGTGTTAAAAGAAAATGAAGAGAAATAAAATTAAACATTAAAAAAGAATAGAGAAAGTATTGGTGAACCTGAAAAATATTCTTTTAGTAAAGTGAAACCCTAAACATTTCCATAGATTAATAAAGTTTTCAAGCCTCTAATATCTAACCTTTAATTATTCAAGATGTATATTACATCATACAATGAATAATCAAATACAAAGAAAACAAAGAAGAAAAATCAAATAAATTTTTTAACAAAACAATGCCAGTGAAACTCAAAGCAATCATTTCAAAAACACAACCCAAACTTGATTCTTCTTTGCTCCTTCTGTCATTCATCAGGCTTGCATCCCGAAGATACCATTTCCTTGAAACAAATTACAACACTTCCAAAATCTGTATGCTTTTAGTCTGATTTGCTTTAATTCCCTGCACTCGCATTAAATGAGATTATTGATAGTATCAACAGATTCCAAGTCAGTTTTTTTTGGTCGTTGGGAGATCATTAACTAGTATCTAAAACGCAATGGTCAACTGGTTTCAAACTGTTGGAACCTTTCCTTAAGTATAATCGCTGTGAAAATACTACAAACAACTCTTTCATTCCACAATAAAAAATAATGATTCGAAGATGCATTATTACCTTTGTTTCTTAAGTTGAAACCACCTGTGCTTTTAGTTTGCATAAACAAGCCCATCGAAGCTTCTGTCATGGCTTTTCACGCTGCCATAAACTCATATATTAAGAGGCGTTCCATAAAGGAATGTTGTATGCTCCACTTAGTAATGAAAAGATCTTTGTTGCCATCTTGCAACTTTATTCTAAAGAATAATTATTTATAAATCCTTGTGCATCTTTGAATGACATGAACTTCAACAGATCCAGACCCACTTCAAAAGATCCAGACCCACACTGGTCCAGAGGTATTGGACATGAACTTTCACCATTGAAAACCCGCAGTGCGCGTAAGAAAACACTGTCTGGTTTGAAAGCAACGGGAAACTCTGCTACAGTCACAAACAAAGGGGCGCTTAGAGGTTTAAAAGCCCTAGCCAGAGGTGATCCATGATCCTACTGTCCCTCAACATAAGAGGGGTTGGAGGAGCCCTGAAATTTGCCTCTTTGCGAAGACTCTTGGATCAGATACATCCGTCCATGATCTTTCTGCAAGAAACACTTGTGATTGCTTCTGCTGCCCGAGATTTCATTCATAAACTCAGGCCAAACTAGTTGACCTGCGCGACAAGCTCGGTGGGCACCTCAGGTGGACTTCTGGCCGGGTGGGACCCTTCTCTCTTTGATCTCCGGCCGATGCTCAGCCCTGGAGGGATTCTACTAACAGGCTACATCTATGAACTAAAGTCTTCCTTCAACTTTCTCAATGTATACGGTCCGTGCACTGACCACAAGGCCTTCTGGGAGCGTCTAGATACTCTCAGACTCTTGGCAGCTAGTAACCTTATCTTAGCAGGAGATCTTAATATCACCACCAGCCCATTGGAGACATGGGGTCAAAAAGCACACACTGATCCTCATATGAGCTTCTTTAAACAATTGTTTTTCAAAAACAACTTGATTGATATGAAACCAGCCGAGCTCTTACCCACCTGGCGGAATGGTAGACCTGGTCCGGATAGCATTGCCAAGCGATTAGATAGATTTCTTATCTCTGCAGAAGTACTTACACCATCTCGTGTTTCTCGTGCCTGGGTAAATTTACCATATCTTTCGGACCACGCAGCCATATGTCTTCAGATAGGCATGGGTCGCTATGGGGCAGGCCAACCTTTCAAACTAAATCCGTTATGGTTAAAGGAGATATCTTTTAATAGATTGGTCAGAACAACATGGGAGGACTGTTCTGTATCGGTGCCTGGTGATCCGCAAGAAAATTTGGCAAGAAAATTAGCCAATTTAAAACAACATACAGCTATATGGCTAAAAAACAAAAAACGTGAGGAGCAAGCAGTCATAAATAAGATAGATGAGGAGCTGGCCGCTCTACTCTGTTTACAACTACACAATCATGCTATATCAAATATCAACTGTAGAATCAATGAGCTGGAAAAGGCCCGAGCCATTTTCCTGCGTGAAGATTAGGAGAGGTGGCGCTTAAAGAGCAGGATGCTCTGGCTCGAGGGTGGAGACAAAAATACCCGATTCTTCCATAAATTTGCCAGTGCTCGTAGATCAAAGAAACAGATGTGGGACATTGAAGAGGAGGACGGCACCAAACTTCATGCACAGGAAGCCATTAAAGAGGCCGTTGCTCACCACTTTAAAGCTTTTTTTCAGGTCCCCATTGCTCCAAGTCTCACCGCACAGATGGAGTTAGCTAGCCGCTTCCCTAGCATGGTGACAGCAGAGGAGGTTTTAGCCCTGGAATCCCCTTGTACAAAGGAGGAAATTTTGACAGTGCTCAAGGGCTTCAAAAAAGAGAAGAGTCCGGGACCCGACGGATGGTCGGTTGAATTATACATTCATTTTTTTGACATTATGGGACAGGATTTGCTGGATGTCGTGGATGATGCTCGTACAAGAGGTGTGATAAACCCACAGCTAAACAACACCTATATTGTCTTGATTCCAAAATCCAATCTACCTAAGCACTTCAAAGACTACCGCCCCATTTCACTTTGCAATCTATGCTATAAACTAATTTCGAAGATTATCGCAAATAGAATTCGCCCTATACTCTCCAAAGCACTTTCGAAGGAGCAGCTCGGATTCCTGAAAGGTAGACAGATTTTAGATGCAGTTGGTGTAGCACAGGAATGCATCCACACCTTAAAATCCAGAAAACAACAAGCTTTACTCCTCAAGTTGGATCTCAAGCAGGCATTTGACTGTGTAAATTGGAACTTTTTACACCTTATTCTCTTGCAGAGCGGTTTTGGGCGAGCCACAACCAATTGGATTTTAAGCTGTATTACATCAGCATCTATGGTTGTTCTGATCAATGGGGAACCCACAAAATCTTTTCGATGTGAGAGAGGGCTCCGTCAAGGATGCCCTCTATCACCGCTACTTTTTATCATGATACTTGAAGGGCTCAGCATTCTCCTCAAACATAGTCAAGCAGAGGGCAAACTTTCTGGAGTAAATTTCTCAGGGCTGACACACATTCTACGCATCCTTTTCGTTGATGATGTGCTAATCTTGACAGAGGCCAGCTTTGCCGAATGGTCCCTAATTCACTCCATCATTAGTACTTTCTGTGCAGCCTCTGGACTGGTGATCAATCTACAAAAATCTCTCTTTCTTGCATTGAATTCACAGGAACCTTTATTAACTAATTTGAAAGATCTGTATGGTATCAACGCAGCAGACCTACAGGAGGGTTTCTCCTATCTTGGGTTTTTCATCAAATCCACCAGATATTCAAACAAAAAATGGCATTGGCTTCTAGATAAATTTGACAGGAAGATTCACCATTGGTGTAACAAGTTACTCACCATGGGAGGGAGATACATTCTCATAAAATCTGTGTTAGAAAGCCCTCCGGTCTATTGGATGGCGCTTGCAAAAATCCCGGCTACAATTCTTAGCTCTATCCGTCAGCTTATTTTCTCCTTTCTATGGACTGGCAGTAAGACTACTGGATATCATCTTTGCAACTGGGAGACCATTTCCAAACCAAAGAAGATGGGCGGATGGGGCCTCAGGAATCTGCCCTTTTTCAACCGAGCACTCTTGGCAAACACTCTCTGGCGCATTATTATGAAGCCGGGCATCTGGAGCAAGGTTATCAAGGAAAAATATTTCCCTCAGATACCGATACTACTCTGGCTCAGATCAGCCACAGAGAGACCCACAGCAGGCTCTCAAACCTGGAAACATCTTTTAACAACCTTACCTATCATTCTTCAATGGCTCACGTGGGCTCCTGGTAATGGATTTCTGATCGAAGTTGGTAGGGACAATTTGCTGGGAATGGGAAAGCTTGCCATGCTTTCCACAGAACTGCTGAAGCACCTCCACCAAAAAAATCTGTTCTTCCTTTGTCAGTTTATCTCTTCACATAGCGGGGGTCTTTTGAGCGACCGCTGGCTCAGTAGTGAGGAGATTGGTTTGGACGCTGGTCTTGCTTTTGAATGGGACAGGTATACGCTCAGACTTAGAGATTTAGGCATCCGATTACAGGACAGGCCAGATTTGTTCATGTGGACGGGTGGGGACAGATCTGGTGTCCTAACCGTAAAAAACGCCTACAATGCTTTAGCATCAAAGTGCTGGAACTTATCTATGGAGCGTGGACACGGACAGATCTGGAGGAGCGACTGCCCGCTCAAGCAAAAATTATTTATCTGGCTCTTACTTGAAAACAAAATTTTATTGTGGCCGAATCTACAAGCGAGGGGATGGTCGGGGCCCAGCGTTTGCTGTCTCTAAAATACAAATAATGAAACAACCAACCACGTTTTCATAGAATGCCCTTTCACCAGAGCCGTATGGCTTTTATTAACACCGATTCGTCTGCATACATCAAATTGGACAGGTAACAACCTCTCTCAGTGTTTTCAGATTTGGATGCGGGTCTCAAAGAACCAGTTGAAGCTCCCAATACTTCTCTGCTGGCATATTTGGAAGCACAGGAATGAAGCATTATTCGAAGACAAGACACCTTCCACACACAGGGTGGCCAGCGCTATCTTTGCCGAGATGGCCGTGAGCAGGAAGCAGACACCGGCCACAAAACCTTGCAGAGTCATCTTCAACGTCCCTCTAGATAAAGTAGTGGCCTGGTTCGACGGAGCGGCGCAACAGGATGGCCTATTATGCGGGGCGGGCGGGATGATCACTATAAATTCAAAGACTTGTTTCCGGTGGACACTAAACTGCGGGACTGGATCAAACACAAAGGCTGAACTCTTGGCAGCGTGGGCGTCATGTATTCTGGCAAGCCGATTACACATCAATGAGCTCCTACTGCTTGGTGACTCTTTAGCAGGTGATTCCAAACTTGTGTCGATTAGCTAAATGCATGGCCGTGACTTCCATGTTGTCCAAGCTTATTATCGATTGGCTAAATGGGCGCGCTGACTTCCATGTTGCGGACCTGGCGAGCTGGAAGGAGCGAACACGTGAAGCGACTCAGCAGATTCATCATCTCACTTCTTCTCACATTTACAGGGAGGAAAATATTGAGGCGGATGTGCTCTCAAAAAAAGCGTTGTATTTGCCTCCGGGTCACATTAGCTATACTAGATGGGAAGAAGGCAACGAGGGACCCTCCTCGAGGATCCTCCTTTGAGAGGCTCTTGCCTTGAAGGATGCCAGCCCATGGGATAGATTGGTCTCGTTGTGATCAGATACAACCTTGATCAGCTTGGATCGTATTGACACACAGGCTTAAAATCTTGTTTTCTTGTGATAGACCAGCCATATTAGCATTGTACACTTTTATATCCTTTTGAATATAAAGCGTATTTTTCTCGTTGAAAAAGAATGACAGTGAGATGTTTATCCACATACTGACATACTATTAAATATTAAATGGTTTGACATATAGTATGAAGTGGACTAGAGTAGCATGCAGTCAAGGTCGAACTTGATGAAATAATTCACATAGAAATTATCATGGCAACATGATAATATATTT
Organism: Picea sitchensis; assembly: GCA_010110895.2. NCBI lineage: Eukaryota > Viridiplantae > Streptophyta > Pinopsida > Pinales > Pinaceae > Picea > Picea sitchensis. The sequence goes on from SNQJ01S0032108.1 coordinate 298,155, forward strand.
TAATATATCTTTGCTTTTCGTATGGGAGAAGAAACATGGCATGCATATAATGTCATAACTAACATATTGGAGAGTGAGTCATCAAACATATCTTTGAAAAGTGAGGCATGTTGGGTAAAAAAACATGGCTTAATGAGAGGTAAACATAATAAATGTATAATTTCTTAAACATGTTTTTATTATCAAATTTATTAGTGGATTACTTCCTTATATTTGAACATAGGTAGAAATGTTTGATTGTGTAACTATGAACCAAGCATTTTGCAAAGTTGTAGCAGAAAGAAAATTGGGTAAATGTTCTCTTGCTTGACCCAATGTCCATTTTTTCCTCAACCTCTCCTTATCCCCCTTCACAATCTCCTTATCACCATCAATATTGATCCTACCATAAATCCAATACTCATGCATTGGACAAGTGTAAGGTTTTACAACACTAAGCCACTTATAATACCTTCTTCAGAGAACACATGATAGATTGCACATCGTAGCCTGAAACCTCCCCTCTCACAAAAGTTAGTGGAGTTACTAATCCCACCACCCTCGATGAACATTTGGTGCTCATTTCTCACCACTATAATCTAATAGATTGTGAAACTTTGTTCACTCACAAATGTCAAATTAAACATTACCTCTTTTGATTAATCTTAATAGATAGTGGCAATAAAAAATAATTGATATAAGCTTTGTGGTTTATGAGTTGAATTTATGTACACTGTCATATCCCAACCCTTACCATTTGGGGTGGGTTACTAATGAGGGATACTACTCTTTGGTGGATCATTGTCGCACAATTACATTTGTTATTCCTCCTAGAGACACATTAAAGTGTGATGTTACTCTTTTGGACTACATTGCACTCATTCTAGATCATCCTTATTAGCATAAATGAGCCACATATATGATGGAAGATTGAACCAATACACCTTAGACCGGGATGGGAAGGCCTTCAACTTTACCTTTTCCATAGATGTCATACCATAATTCATCTCTGGTCATGCAATAATCAAGTAGGTTTCTCACTAGTGATGTCTCCATTTGTGTGTGGCTCACCCCCTGAAATAGGAAACTGGGCCACAACAAATTTTGAAATATCTTCAATAACTTGTGGATAAATACAATGATATGTTCAAAGAGCCACAAGGCTTACCCCCACCTAGGGCTATCCAACATTCTATTGGCCTTGTTCTGGGCGGGATGGTTGTTGATGTTTGGACAACATCGGGAAGACATTCTCTAAAGATAATAATTAATAATATAATTATTATCGATTATTAAATATAGTATATATAATAAGTAAATGATAATAATAAATAGTTATTGATTATTCAAGGGACACATCCCTTCATGGATGGTCACCTTATGTTCCCTATATAGGGAATACTCATCATTGTAATAATATATCGAATATTGATATCATCTCATATGAAAAACAACATGGTATCATAGCAGGACTGGGCCTCACTCCCTAATAGGAGAGCCCAGACTCTGTTGTATCATGATACCCTCCAACAACGGGCCTACCCACATTACGCAACTAACCCTCTGCTAAGCTGTAAATTACACACTCAAACTTTTAATCCAGAGTGGTACGTTGTCTGCCCTTACTATCATGAGATGTCTCAACGAGATGTCTGCTCATGGACTGTCATGATCGCTGCTTATGCCAAGAATGGGCATTGTGAAGAGGCATTGAGATTGTTTTACCAAATGCAAGAAATGGCCATTCAACCCAATCAATTCACCTTTTCCAGCATTCTTCCGGCATGTGCCCACTTGGCATCTCTGGAACAAGGCAAAGAGATCCATGAAGAAGTTAGGAGGAAAGGATTTCAGTCGAATAGTTGTGTGGCGAATGCTCTTGTGGATATGTATGCAAAATGTGGGAGTATAGAGGATGCGCGCGATGTGTTTGACAAAATGTTTGAACGAGATGTCATTTCCTGGACATCGTTGATTGCAACGTTTGTGCAGAATGGTTGGGGAGGGGAAGCCGACTTGGCTGATTTAGAACAGGGAAAGGCAATCCATAATGAAATAATTAGATTCGGGTTTCAGTTTGATGTTATTGTGGCAAATTCCCTTCTAGATATCGAAAGTCCCCAACCCATTCAAGCGGAGCTGCAACAACCACCACATTGACATACGCCAACAACAAGATTCCCACCAACAAATCAGTTTCTTGAAACCTCAATTTAGCAATTTGGCACAAGGAAGACTGACCTCCTCTGTAGTGGCGAAGGTACCGAGCCATAACCGAGCACCTATGTTGGCTCGCTGATTTTATGAAATTTGGCGATTTCACCAAAATTCAAGGGTATTTTATTTATGGATTGGAGGTGAATCCAAAACTGAAAGATTCTTGTTGAAGAGTCAGATTGTGCTGCCAAGGAGTATAGCCTTGTGAATAACACATCAAGCATCTCTCGTTGAGAAAACTACAAAGGTATTGGAAATATTGCAAACCCATATGCATGCAAGGCTATGTGAGCAAGCGAACTTATTGTTGTGCAATTACAACCAGAGGAAGACACGGTGTAATTCTGATGAAGAAATCCCATGGAGCAAAGGGAGAATTGCACTTGGAAAGAAAATAGTGCCACGAGATTGAAGGTGTCATGATATTACATTGACATGAAACTAGAAGCATAAGACTCTACACAAAGTGGAAATCAACCTCTGCTACGACATTGTTGGTGTTGTGCCTATAGGCGGAGATCGAAGAAGAACTTGTTTTCGTGCATATTTGTTTTCCTGCATATTGATATAGAACCAATGGATGGTCTTTCTCTAGTGTGGGACAACAATGTAATATTCCTAGCAGTCAAGACTTGAATATGACAGTAGTAGCAGTAGTAGGAATTGGAAATCAAGGGTCATTATCCTTAATACGAAAACCCTTATTTCTTTGAAGGACCTTTTTCCCTGGTACAAGAGCTTGAAAGATGTCTTATTGTATTTGAGCCAATTTTCCTATCTCGAGAAGGGGACCTGGTTAGTGGACAATGAGATCACATGGTAGGTAGCGTGATCTATTTTGAATTCAAGATTCAAGGGGAATCATCTAGCTCTTCCAAAGAATCAAACATGGAGGACATGCATCTCCTCATGGTACCTTCCGAGAGAGCATGAGACCTCAAAGATATATGTGCGATGCCGCAGCTATGAGCCACATCATTGATTATGAGACTTCATGTTATGAGGAGGCATCTAGTATGGAGAGATGCCATGATGGAGGAGTATCAATCCATCATGAAGAATTATGTGTGGTATATTGTTCCGAGACCTGAAAGGAAGTCTGTAGTGACTTCCAAATGGATCTATAAGATCAAACATACAACTGACGGAAGCATCAAGAAGCACAAAGCAAGTTTTGTTGCTAGAGGATTCTCTCAAGTGGAGGGAATAGATTATGAGGAGACATTTGCTCCTGTTGCTCGATACACTTCTATTTGAATGATTATTGCCCTCGTAGCATCCACGGGTTGGAAACTACATAAGATGGATGTGAAGACAACCTTTCTCAATGGAGAGATTGGGGAAGAAATATACATCGAGCATCCAGATGGTTTCGTCATACATGAGAAGGAGTCTCATGTGTGTAGGTTGAAGAAGGCCCTGTATGGACTCAAGCAGGCACCTCGAGCTAGGTATGCGAGGATTGATGGACATCTGATGAGTTTGGGCTTTAACAAAAGTGTTGTTGATCCCACCCTGTACTACAAAATTGTTAATGGTGAGACCTTGATTTTGGTCCTCTACGTTGATGATTTATTCCTCACAGCTACATAGAGCTTTATTATTGAATGCAAGTATCTGTTGGCCTTAGAGTTTGAGATGAAGGAACTTGGTATGATTCACTACTTCTTGGGACTAGCAGTGTGGCAGAGAACTGATGAGATCTTCCCAAGTTAGGGGAAGTACACAGTTGAGATATTGAAGAAGTTTGAGATACTGAACTTCAAGCTTGTGGCTATACCAATGATGATGAATCTAAAGAAACTAAGTGTGTCTTCTTCCAATTTTTGATGAAATTGACATGACTCTGTACAGATAGCTGGTTGGATAACTGATGTATCTGGTTAACACCAGACCAAATATTTGCTATGCAGTGAGTGCACTTAGCCAGTTTATAAGTCAGCTGATATAGACACACTAGATTGTTGTGAAACATGTGTTGAGATACTCGCGAGGCACAGTTCGACATGGTTTGAGATATACTTCCAGTATTGATATGATATGGCGGGAATATATTGACTCTGATTGGGTAGGGAGCGCAGTGGACAAAAAGATCACCTTCAAATGTTTCTTTACTTTGGGATCTTTTATGGTTTCTTGGTGTAGCAGGAAATGAACTTATGTGGTGTTGAGCACAACAGAAGCATAATACATTGCATTAAGTATGACAGTCCGTGAAGCAGTGTGGCTTCACAAGCTCCTTGTAGATCTATCCGAACATGTGCTGGATTCCACCATTATTCATTATGGTAACCAAAGTTGTGTGAAGATCTATGATAATCCAGTGTTTCATGACAAATTGAACCACATTGAGATCAAGTACCATTTCATCCGAGACATGGTGCAGAGGAAGGAAGTATTGGTGCAGTACCTTCCTACAGATGAGCAGGTTGTTGATGTTCTTACCAAACCAGGATGAAGTTTAAGTACTTCTGTGACAGACTTGGCATGGCAGAGAATGCCTCCCTCACTAAGAGGGAGTGTTGATGTTTGCAGCTTCTTGAGACATTCTCCAGATCATAATCCTCTGTGACTGAGTTGATTTGATTTTTGATGACACTTATCCGAGAAGGGATAAGTGGGGCATTTATCCGAGAAGGGATAAGTGCGGTTGGACTTATAACCCAACGTCCCATGTGGAGAGCACATGAGGACATGTCAAGGGAGTTGACCCTTGACGTCATACTATAACACCCTGTTTCCCCCAGTCTGTAAAAATAACTATATTGGCCAAGAACTATGGAAAACTCAAAGATGTGAATGTTTGATTTGACAGACCTTTGCATAAAAGGTCGATGAATGTAAATTATGTTATGAATAGGTGTTGCATGACTGTTGGGAGGGGGATGTGCTAAAAAAGACCATGATCGCTAATGAGAGGTGGTGGAAGGGACCTGGAATGGTTGCGTTAACTTCCACCAAGCTAGTACTGTACTGGTTTATACTTGCTCAAAAACCAAAGCAACTCTCTGATCCTGGAATGGATTTCTCGTCAGATTGGTAGGTGGGGAGGCTCCTCAAGAATTAATGAGGGGATGAGGGTGAACCGCCCATCCGTAACAACCCTTAGACCTAACCACAAACGGAGAAATTCATGCCACACGCAACCTTGCAGAAAAAAACTGGCAAGAGAGGAAATGTGGTAAGGAGGGGAGAAGAGCGCGCGCGACGGGGATCGTAGAGGAGAACTGGAGAAAACCCTGGAAACGTAGAGAGTTCTGAGTATCAGGAGAAGGAGAGTAAACTTCGTCCTGGATTATTTTTCTGTATCAGGAGAAGGAGAGTAACCTTCGTCCTTGAATTCCGTTGAGCTGGAAGTAGGAGACTAAACCTCAAAGCATCGTGGTCTAGCTCGGGGGTGGCTAGTGGTAAATCTGTTTGGAGTCACTGAACCTATGGTTGGGTGGAAACGAGCACCCCTCTCAGCAGTTGCATCATGCCTGGTAGATCTGATAAGTGTTTTATACCTTGTATTTCGAACTGAATATCATGAATGCATGCTTATGTTTATATGCCCATAATGATTTCTGTGTAGAATGATTGCCTGGTGTTTTAGACTGGAAATAGTGGATGCATGTGTATACTTACATGCCATAGTCAGTTTCTGTACAAAGAATTAAGTTTGGGGCATGAGTTCGCTCCACTGAGAATCGTCTTGTTTGTTTGACTCTCGTAATGTTCCGGGAAGGTTCCCCTAGAGTACTCTTCCTCGGGGATTACCCCATAAACCTTGGAACCGTGTCGAACCTTTACCTAGAGACTCGACTAAGATTAGGGATGATTGCCCAAGAACTGTCTAAAGGATCATGCGATCCAAGTCTGGAAACCTTGCAAGGAAGGGTAGCTCTCTAAGGTCTTGGAGTCATGGGAGTTTGAAGCCTCGAGAAGTTGAATTTCGTGATTCAAGCTCAGAAGGGATAGTGAGCCCAATTATAGAAAGAGAGAATACCCTATCATTTGGTAGACGAATGGTCAGTATCCTTTCGGGAATACCCCAGATCTGTCGAGACCAATGGATCTAGAGAAGGAGCGCAGGTGTTAACACCTCGACACTTTCAGCCTTCGCAAGTAGTGATGGGATCCAGGACCATAGATCCAAGGATCTGATGGAGCCCTATTGACCGTCGATCTTAGCCTTTGTATAGGCAGGAGAGTAGCATTTCGATGACTCACGACTTGGAGTGGTCAAGGGTAGGACTGCATGAACTCACAATTCGCGAGATTGCGATGCGATCGTGACCGTTGGATCTAGGCCACGAGAGAACCGTGGGATCAAAACTTTCGTGGTTATCGCCTATCGGGGGTTCGAAACTTGAGAGAGTTTCTTTTCAACTATAGAAGTAGCGAAGTGCCAAGTGCCGAGGGCTTGTGCAAACATGTGGCCCATCCGTGAGTGGGGACCGCGTGGTTGACAGGTGGCGTGACAACAAGTGCCCAAAGGAAGGTGGAAGCGGGTGACCAGCGGTGGACACTTGTCGCCTGGGAAAGAGTCAACCCATTGTTGACTTATTGTGGCTCGAGGTTTCACAAGATGAACAAGTTGCACCTTAATCATTAAGGTCGCGAAACGCCAAGAGCCAAGATTTCGTGCCATGGGCGGCAGCGGCACAACTCGTAAACAGAGTACAGCGGAGGAGACAAGTGGCGTGTATGCGTCACTTCGCAGAGTCCATGCAATGTGGACCTCTTGCATCTCGGGGATTCGAAAAGGAGGAGTACGAGGTCTCAACACTCCAACTAGCGAAGTCGCGAGTTGCGAGTAGTGCTAGCATTTAGCCTAGCCTACGGTTACATGTAGCAGGCGCTAGTGAGGAAGGAGCCATACCCGTATTGTATCTCAAGTATCGGCGTTTGGAGAAAAGGGAGTCGAGAGTCTTGATTCCCAACTCACGAGTGGTGAAAGGCGCTTGCGCTAAGGCCAGGTTGTGGTTGTTTGGAGGAAGATAAGGGAAGGGAGGGTCTGCACTAGGCCCCGTAGAAGTATCGGGGATTCTGTCCCTAGAAGAAAAAAAAATAACGAAAAATCTAGGTTGTCGTAGTGGGTGTGTGACAAATTGGTATCAGAGCATGGTTACAACACTTGGCCTACTTGGGCTAATGAACGAGTTGCGCAGAAACTCCATTTGGAGTACTCTTAAAAGGAGTAACCCTCTATCTTAACCCCCTTTATCAAAAGTCAAAGTTAAGAATGAAAATTCCTATTGTGTGTATGCATTTGAAAAAAAAATATGAATTATGCGCTGTTTATAAATGAATATAAATATTGACTAACAAGAAGTGTTTTTCCTGCACACAAGCGGACGATCAACTGCGGGAAACTACAGACACATAGAATGGTGACGCACCACGAAGTGGGGGATGGATACCACAATAGAGACAAAGAGTGTGACGAAAGGAGAGTGAAGGAGACCCCTCCAGATCTAGCTGAGACTATGAGGAGCCTCATGGTCGAACTACAGAGTTGGAAGGCCAACAATGAGAGGTTGATAAAAGAGCAAGAGAAGCAAACATAAATTAATGCAGTCTTGCTGCAGAGTTTATCCGACATACAA
>SNQJ01S0032109.1:6435-27108 GCA_010110895.2 Picea sitchensis
TGGTGATTTCCTCTGATTTAAAGAAGAAATCCCTTCGATACAATCATTACAATGCATCTCAATCCAATCCTAGATCGGATCTTCTTTCTAAATTAGCATAGGATGTCCTGATTTCTCGCAACCGAATGCTGAATGAGGTATTGCTGTTACGGCTGGTGTAACAGTTTCTTCTCATCGTTGCTGATGCTGTTTCAGCCACGTGAATTGCGCTCTGACTGTTGACTGCTGACTGTGGCAGCTTCCTTGTGTTTCAGCATCGTCGGTTCTGGCAGTTCTTCTGTGTTTCAGCATCTGCAACTCTGGACTGTGTGATAGCTCGTGTTTCAGCATCTTGCGACCTCGGACTGTGTAGCAGCTCCGTGTTTCAGCATCTGCGATCTGTGTTTCAACAATAGGCTTTGAATGCAAATCTGTGGTTTTGGACACTTGTGCATTTCTAATCAATGGTTAAGTACAAAAGTAATGTAAAATATTATGCAAAACAGATTAAGCATATAGTAATGAGAAAGGACGTTGTATACCTTTGAAATGATTAGACAAAGTGATAGTATAGGTTCAAATATGGATGATCAAGGGTTTAATAAAGGCAAAAAGTATAGGCAAAAAGGTGCATAGTGTGGTCCTAACAATCATGACCTAGACCTAGTAAATGACCATGATGTAGACCATGACCTAGACCTAGACCATGACCTAGATCACGACATAGAGGTAGAGATAGACTAGACAATGACCCAGAGTTTGACATAGACCATGACCTAGACCATGACATAGAGCTAGAGCTAGATTTAGAAAATGATCTAGAGCTTGACGTAGACCCTTACCTAGACCCCCCTAGCTCCATCTAAGACTAGGCATAAATTATACTCAACCCTTAACCCCCTCTACACTCGAGCCCTGAGTGCACTATGCGTATACCTTTTGTACAACCCTTCCACCCACATATTGGTGCTCTAAAAATTTCTTTATCCTTGAAAACACTGTCAATCCTAACCCCTTAGGCCTTAGTTGTGCCCATACCCCTATACATATTTATTCATAAAGATGTTTGGTCTATAATAAAATGATATATTTTTTGCATTAAGAGCATGCACATGATCTTGTGACATGATTGAGTTGTAGTTGTTGGTCATTTATGCTCATTCTAAATGCACACATGCTTTAGTGCGCACACGTTCTAGGAACACGCGTGCGTTCTTGCTTGGCATATTTTGGTGCCAAGAACACTCCACAGCCTCATCTATATCAAGGCCGACAAACAATCCACAACGTCTTCACACAAAAATAGCGTGCACATACAAGTTTTTCTTTTTTTTGTGTTCTTGTTTGATTCATAGAAAGTTTTGTGTTATTTCTAGACTATTGTAGGAAAATTTGGAAGACAAATTTGTCCCAGTGCAATTGGAATTGTTGTTTGTATCTTATTGGAATTGGAAGACAAATTTTTCCAAGTGCAATCGGAATTGTTGTTTGTATATTCTTGGAATTGGAAGGCAAATTTGTCGAAGTGCTATTGGAATTGTTGTTTGTATCTTCTTGGAATTGGAAGATAGATTTGTCCAAATGCAATTGGAAATGATGTTTGTATCTTCTTGTGTTTTCTTGGAATTTGAAGACAAATTTTTCCAAGTGCAATTGGAATTTTTGTTTGTATTGTCTTGTGTCTTCTTAGAATTAGACGACAAATTTTTCCAAGTGAAATTGGAATTGTTGTTTGTATCTTCTTCTGTCTTCTTGGAATTGGAAGACAAATTTGTCCAAGTGTGGTTGAAATTGTTGTTTATATCTTCTTGTATCTTCTTGGAATTGGAAGACAAATTTGTCCGAGTGCAATTGGAATTTTTGTTTGTAGCATCTTGTGTCTTCTTGGAATTGGAAGACAAATTTGTCCAAGTTCAATTGGAATTGGAATTACTAGTTTTGTCTTATTCTGTAATACAAAGAAAACTTTCTCCACTTGGTTGTGCCTTTTTGCATAATACAAAGACAAATTTGTGGTGGGGTGTTTGGAAGCCAATTTTTCTCTTTAAACATGGGGAACTGACGGATTCAAGAAAGAAAGTCCTCGAAAAAAGAGAAATAAATCGAAAAGGTAGAAGAAGAAAGACAAAATACAAAGTTACGCATGTCAAAGCATAGGCTTTCAAAAGAGGGAAATCCAATTTCTAGTGGAATAAATGTCTCTATTGTTTCTCCTCCATCACCAGAAGCAAAGAGAAAGGATGGAAGACATGATTCATGATACTTTGGAAGGTGGAGGGGGCCATTGCACAGGCTAAAGGACATGATCAAGAACTCATAGTGACCCTCATGAGTTCTAAAGGAAGTCTTGGGAATGTCTGTGTCTTTCATACATATCTAGTGGTAGCCAAAACGAAGATCAAGTTTAGTAAAGTAATGAGCATGAGTCAATTCATCCAAGAGATCATCAATGATAGGAATGGGAAACTTGTCTTTGATAGTGAGTTTATTGAGGGCATGAAAGTCAGGACACATGTGCCAAGTACCTTGTTTCTTGAGTACCATGACCACATGAGAAGAATAGGGGCCGATACTAGGGCATATAACACTCACTTGGAGCAACTAATGCATGATTTTCTCAATTTCATTCTTTTGGGCAAAGGGATGAAGATAAGGGAGAACATTGGGAGGAAGATTGTCGGGAACAAGGGGAATGGAATTATCATGAACACCACGGGAAGGGGGAAGTCCCTGAGGAGTGGAAAAAACATATTGGTGTTTGGAGATGATAGATTGGAGGTCAGGATGTACGGAGGGTGTCTCAAGTGCTTGAATTGAATGGAGTTGTGAAATAATACCTACGTGACCTTTCTTGAAAACCTTTCCATTTGATGGGAAACGATGATCTCGGGAGAACCTGCTTTGAGTCCCTGGAATTGATAATGTTGTCCCTCCTGGTGGAGTTGCATGGTTAATGCCTTAAAATCCATGAGAATGGAGCCCAGAGTGCGTGACCATTCAACACCTAGCACAATCTCACAACGCCCACCACATTTCATGGACCCGCCACTGGCTATCATGATTTGAAAATTGTTGATGACATGAATATAACAATTGGTTTCCTTGACAATGCGATGTTGAATATAATTATGGGTGCTTCCACTGTCAACAAGGATGATGAATTTTGTATGCTGAATATATCTAATGAGCTTGAGGGTTTGTGGAGTAGAGAAGTCAGTTAGGGCATGCAATGAAATCAAGGGGTAAACTTCAAGTGGGTCAAGGATCTCTATAGTAGCATCGGGAAGGGGTAATTCTTCAACAAGGGACACTACAACTTCTTCTTTAGCAACCTCCTATGAAATGGATATAAATATATTTTGTTCCTTACACTTGTGCCCGAGAAAATATTTTTCATCACAATTATAGCAAAGACCCTTGAGCTAGTGTTCATCTATTTTGGCCCGAGTTAATTTCTAGACCTTGAGGCGAGTGGCAGGGGGGAAATATTTGTGGGTCGAGGGAAAGGAAAAAAAAAGGTTTTTTTGTTTTGGAAAAAAACAACTTGTTGGGATTCTTTGACACATTTAGTAGCTTCCAACCAAGTCTGAGGATGAGCCACGATGACTTGGGCTCGAATTTCATCCTTTAGGTCACTGATAAAGTATTCCTGGAAGAATGCATTTGTCATGCCCTTCGTTTTGAAGGCCAAATGCTCAAATTAGGTGCTCTATAAAGGTGGAATCCAATGCTAAAATCGAAGGAGAGGAATCCAATAGGATAGGTTCTGAATAAAGGTACTCTATTAAAAAAAACAATACATGTCTCATTATTAACTTAAATTTTAAGATAAATAAATAACAAGGATTTTGAAAGAGATTTTTTATTCTTAGGACTTTGCCTTAATTTCAAATTTATTAGTCTCTATTAAGGTAAAATGTAAATATAGAAGCTTGAAATTCTATATCAATTCAACTTACTATTTGAATTTTTTTTAATTAAAAAAATATAAATTACAAATTTACACAAAATAAAATAAAATAAAAGAATGACATATAATGATCATATTATAGCAAAGTATTTATGAGTGATTTAAAGATAATATATATCAAGTGATTTTTTTTACCAAGAAATATCGGGAGAACACTTATGAAAAGGAAATAGGAGAGTAATGTCATGAACGAAAATGGGCATTAACACAGACAGAGACCTTACTCTAAAGTTCTCTAACCATTCCACGTCCACAAAACTAGTTGACACAAAGAATAGGTTGCAATTGTAAAAGGCCATTTTTCGGTTCCACCTATTAAACATCAAAATGCTTGACCTCCACCTGCAGGGAAATTTCTAGTTCGCCCCGGTCTCCTAGATAATGGCGAAACCATACTTCAACCCAAAAAGAGGGTATTCACAAGCACAGACAAAGAGCAGGTTTGCGAGATTTTGAAATTTCTAAAATGGGCCTGGAGGTAATAATGAAGGTCATTGCACCATTAAACTATCCATGTATCTGATTTCCCTTACATCAGCTCCATGTCATTAGAGAGGACGAACATGATGGCGATCACTATGCAGCAGGTGCACCTATTAACTGACGATTTCAAAATTTTTATGGAGTAAATGATCGAATGGATGATGCGCATAGAGATAGCTGACGACGTTAAAAGGAAAACAATAATGAGTTTAATGGTGGGGAGTTTCACCATAGGAGTTGCTATCATACATGGAATTTGCGTCCCACAACTTTTTATTTTTAGAAGTATGTGAAATTTTTATTTTTAGAAGTATGTGATATGTGGATACAAATTTCCACGAAATTACTATTTTTTGTTATTTAAAATTCATTTTTAAAAATGGATTCAAACGAGTGGGGCACTTATCTTATACTGAAATAATCACTATAATCTGTGAATCTAACAATTTCTAGTCGTGTCCATATTCTACAACCTAGAGGACAAGGACAGGATCTTTGAAGGGGGGGCATATTTCTACAACTCGGTTGGCCTCTACCTACATTTCTGGACAGACCACTTCTACCCAGAAAAGGAAAACTTCACATATGCACCGATATGGATTTGCCTCTATTCCCTACCTCAAGAGTTCTGGTTAGAGGAAATTTTACTGGGCATAGGCAACACCCTGGGTAAATATGTCAAATCTTTTGAATCTACCAAACAAAGAGAATACACCTCCTATGCAAGAATATGTCTACATGAACATATCCAAATCTCTTCCAGGCATAGTTACCTTAGAATACCAAGACGAGGAATGGGCCCAAACCAAATACTATGAACACATCCCTTTCAGATGTCAAAAATTCCATGAACATGGACACTTTTTTAGAGACTGCCCTCTCAATGCCCAACCAAAGAGGGAATCTAATGATAAATCAAAGGAAGGTTTTACCCAGGTTCAAAATCGAATGTGACAAGCGCACAAGAAGCCCATAACCAACAACGGAAAAAAGAACCCAAACAACAACTCATTTGAAGCCCTTAACCACCTCCCAGAGGCAGAAGAGGTGGAAAAACCCCACAAGATCACATGGAATGATCCCAGCAAGCACAAGGAATATCAACCATCACAAGAGAATCAAACCCCAACAAACCAAGCAGATCCACAGACTCACCTAGTCTTAGGGAAAGAACCAGAAAGAGAGGAAGACACGGTCATGGAATTGGATGAGCAAGACCTAGCAGAAATCAACCTAGACAGGTTAGAAGAAGCACTCAACAAGAAGGATCTTCAAACCTTACCAGAGGACCAACTCATGAAAGTTCACAAAGTATTTTTGGACTCATCAATAGGAGCTACATCCAGGTTGGGGATCAACATAGACCCAAACCAATATCAGAGAAAACACCCAAAAGAAAACAAGCGATGGGGCAGAAAATCAGCTCATTAGCTAATAGAGGAGGCGAGAAACTATATGATCAACTCAGGACAGATCCACAGGCTCTTAAAGAGCTCCTTTTCCCACCCACCAAATTTTTAACTATGAATATCCTCACCCAGAATATCAGAGGCCTAAATGGAAGATCCAAACAACGGATTCTCCGAAACTGCATCAAAATGGAAGACCCTGATATATTATTGATACAAGAGACAAAATGTGCAAGGCAAACTGCAGAAGACATCATCAAAGATGCTGGCACAATTGTGAATCCTATCAAATGGACTCAAAAGGGGCTTCAGGAGGCCTGGTCATCCTATGGAATCCTGCAACAATCATATTTGATCAAGGCTTCTCCACTCCTTACACCATCACAACGCACTATAGATCCATCAGTTTAGACATGGAGGGAATGATCACAAATGCCTATGGACCACAAAACAACCAAGAAAAAAACCTCTTTCTTCAAAGCCTAGCTTACCTAGGTTCCTTAGCAGAGGGAAAGTGATGGATAATAGGAGGTGACTTCAACATGATTCTCACGTTGGAGGAGAAACAAGGGGGAGGGAAGCACCTGGAATAGGATAGTGAAAAACTCTAGGAACTCATAGAGAACATCCAACTAGTAGATATTGAGAACAACAATGGCACCTTCACCTGGACCAACAAAAGATCAAGCCACCAACAAATAGAATGCAGGCTTGATCGCTTCCTCATCTCGAAAAATATCCTTTTGGAAGGCCCCTTAGTAGATTCCAACATCCTCCCGATGGCAGGTTCGGATCATTGGATGGTTCAGCTCTAGGTAGACACTATTTCCACCCCAAAACTTAAATCCTTCAAATTTGAAAAATTCTGGCTCTCCCATCCAAACATCCAAGAGTTAGCCTGTCATTGGTTGAGCACTACGAAAACACAGAGGGGTACAAAAATGTATTGCTTCCAGCAAAAACTCAAACATTTTAAACAATAGGTGCGCAAATGGAACAAAGAAGTCTTTGGAAACATTTTCCAGGAAAGGAAAATGCTGGAACAAAAACTAGAGAACCTTCAGGGACAATTCATTCAGGGAGGATACACAATCTCTCAACAGGAGGAGGAGAGCGAACTCAAAAGGAAACTAGAAGAAATACACAAGCAGGAAGAAATCCCGTGGAGACAAATATCTTGGGTCCAATGGCTCAACGAGGGAGAGAAACACACCAAATTCTTCCACCGTTCTATGATCCACAGATGCCTTATCAATCGCATCACGAAATTGGATGACTCACAAGGCAATACCCTATTAACACATAAGGAAATAACGCACGAGTCGACAAACTTCTACATAGATCTCCTATCAGAACCCAAGGTGGACTGCACCTCAACAATAGAGAGGGTGACCCAAAATATCCCAACCATAATCACCCAGGAACAAAATGGGGCTCTCATGACACCAATAACGCAAGAAGAAGTGGATCAGGCTATTCAGGAGTTACCCACAGGCAAGGCTCTAGGTCCATATGGTGTCACAACAGACTTCTTCCACTCCTGTTGGCCAATGTTAAGGGAGGAAGTGTGGCAGCAGGTGGAGGAATCTCGCAGCTCAGGTAAAGTTCTCCCGACACTAAATGCCACTTTCCTAACCCTAATACCCAAAGAAGAAAGAGTAACAAATCTGAAGAACTTCAGACCTATAGCTCTTTGCAACATTATCTACAAAATCATTTCCAAAGTCATAGCTCTAAGACTTAAGCCAATTCTACCCTTCATCATCTCCAAGGAGCAATCAGGATATGCCTAAGGAAGGCAAATCATGGATAGCATCATACTTGTCCATGAAATCATTCACTCTCTCAAAATAACTCATACTCTAGGTATGCTTCTAAAACTTGACCTTTCAAAAGCTTTTGACAAATTAAGCTGGCAATACTTGGAAGCCCTCCTATTGGCTTTTAGTTTCAATAAGGATTGGGTCTCTTGGATTATGAACCTCACTTCCTCAACCTTTTTCTCAATCCTCGTCAATGGGGTCCCCTCTCAATCCTTCTCCCCCTTAAGAGGAATAAGGCAAGGCAACCCTCTCTCCCCTTTCTTTTTTGTCATAATAGTTGAAGACCTGGGACGCTATATCAAGGCTTCAATTCAAAATGGATCCCTCCAAGGCCTCCCTCTTCATGGGCTACAACCGACATCATCCCATAGCCAATTTGCCGATGACACGCTGCTAATGAACAACCCCACCGGGCAAGAAGCAACTAAATTAAACTCCATCCTCTCTGATTTCAGTGAAGCCTATGGCACCACCTTTAATTTGGCCAAATCACAGCTCTTATTTTTTAATACTCCTGCAGCAATCCAACAACACCTTTCTCAACTTCTAAATACCCCTGTCTGCACTCTACCCTCTCGCTACCTGGGACTCCCTCTTTTTGATTCAGCAGCCAGAAACATCTCATGGGACTCTCTCCTACTCTCCATCACCAACCGTCTTAGCAATTGGACCTTTTGATCCCTCAATATTCCAACCATAACTATTCTCTTAAAGTCATCCATCCAAGCCATCCCAACTTACCTCTTCTCATCCTTAGCTTCCCCCCAATTAGTCATAAAGAAAATAAGGAATCTGCAAAGAAACTTTCTTTGGCATGGACACAACCCAAACAAAAAATGGGCGCTAGTTAGCTGGGACAAAGTCTGCAAGCCCAAATCTTCAGGTGGTTTGGGCCTCTGGGACCCTGGCAAATTAAATAGCACCATGGGAGCAAGAATTTGGTGGAAAGTGAAAATATGCCCCAAATACGCATCAAAGTCAACTTATAAGAATGCAAGAGAAAATTCAGAGCTCCAACATCTGGAATGCAACCTGGAAAAATCGGCCCCTCATACAAGAAAATGGTTTCTAGGAAGTTCGCAATGGCCAGAATGCCCTATTCTGGAAGGATTCTAGGCAGAAAATGCCACCTCTTCAACTGGAAGAAAATATCCAATCCTACAAAAATCATATTCAAGATCTTTCCACTCTCAAAGTAGCAAACTTATGGACAGATACCCCTAGTAGCTCTCCCTAGCGAAGATGGAAATCTACTCATCATGAACTCCAAGTGGCAATGGACTATGACCTGTAGCACTGGAAACAAGCTACAGCCCAACGATGAATCCAAAAAATCACAGATCAAGCCATTCTTAGATGGGGATACACACCTCATGGAAGCTTTACTCTCAAGGAGGGATACACTCTTCAGGAGAATTTACACAATATTCAGAAGGATAACATCTGGACAACAATATGGAAATCAAAACTCTGGCCCAAAATCTCTACTTTTTTATGACTTCTTCTCCAGAACAAGATCTTAACCTGGGACAATCTTCAAAGACGAGGTTTCATCGACCCCTTGATTTTCCATCTCTGCCATATCCAGGCAAAAACCATGGAGCACCTCCTAAACAACTGTCCATTTAGTGAGAACATCTGGAACCAGGCCACTCAGTTCATCAGAAGAATCAAACGAGTTAAAAAAAATCATAAGCACCATCAGGGATTGGGGCTCTGGCTCCTTCAAAGGCCCTATCCTAAATAGAACCTTGCAAATCTTACTAGGCTTTATAGTTTGACAACTATGGAAAAATAGGAACATGCAAATCTTTCATTCCCAACCCTCTCCTCCCCCCTTCCTCTGGAACACAATCCTTCTGCATCTCTAGGAAACTCTTCAGCTACAATTATAGGACCAAGGAAGACTACCCCACTAACCTAGGTGAGATCTCATTCCTCAACTCTCTGGGCTTCTCGTTTGCTCACTCCACCCCTCCTCAACAGCCCCCCCTAATTTCAAAAACCTTTAGTTCCTGTAAGTGGCTCCCCCCTAGGATTCCATAAGGTCAACTTTGATGGCACATCAAAAGGAAATCCAGGACACTCAGGCTATGGAGCAATCATAAGAAATAGCTCAGGCCAAATACAAAGCCTCATTGCAGAAAAATCTCGGATGCGATACCAATAACTCAGTAGAAATATGGGGTCTCATCAAAGGAGTGAAAATGGCTCTAGATAGAAACCTCACTTGTCTGATCATTGAAGGAGACTCCAAAATCATAATAGACCGGGTTACAAAAATCTTGAATGGTAGAGATCCAAGGAAAATCATTCCCAGTTGGCACCTCCTTGGCCCTCTTTACATCTTCCAGGCTATCCTCAGACCCTCTCTAACTCTAATCCCCTCACACATTCGACGAAGTGAAAACAAAGTAGAGGACATAATGGCCAATGCAGGGGTTGACTCTATGCAACAAATCATTCTCCATGATTCCAGGTAGCCCCAAAGTTCACCCCTTTGGCTCTAATGCGAGGAGCTCGCCCAACTAGATGGCCCTCATTAGGGCGGGGTGTCACCTCTGTGCACTTAGAACTTATTCTAAGTTAGAAATGATCAGAAGCTCAGGAGAGAGTGCATAAGACCTTCAAGCGATAGATGATTTCGGGAACTCGACAATCGGGAGTCAAAAGCATGGAGGATGCTGCACCCCAAAGTCGTGAAGTCATGAAAAGCGAGAGAAGATCTGGGTCGTTGGTGCTCTAGAAGATCTGGACCATTGATCTGGTCCCATTGATCTGACTTGAGAAGATCTTGAGAACTCGACTATTGGGAGTCCGAAGCAGGGAGGAAGCTGTCAGCCCAAGTCATCGTGAAAGGCACGAGAGGATCTAAACCGTTGATCCCGAGGAAATCTGGACCATTGATCTGACGCGAGAAGATTTCGGGAACTCAGCTATCAGGTATTCGAAGCATGAAGGGAGCTGTCTGCCCAATTCGTGAAATCATGAAATGTGCGAGAGGATCAGGACCGTTGATCCCGAGGAAATATGGAACGTTGATCTGTCTCGTGAAGTTTTTGAGAACTCGACGATCGGGTATTCGAAGCATGGGGGGAGCTGCATGCCCAAGTTGCAAAGTCGCGAAACACAAAATCGTGAAATGTGCGAGAGGATCAGGACCATTGATCCCGAGGAAATTTGGACCATTGATATGTTGCACGAAGATTTCGGGAACTCGACAATCGGGCGTACAAAGCATGAAGGGAGTTGTCTGCCCAAGTCGTGAAGTCGCGAAATCGCGAAACGAGTGAGAGGAGTTGGACCGTTGATCTCGAGGAAATTTGGACCGTCGATCTGGTCCAAAGGTCTTGAGAATTTGGACTTTGGGAAAACCATGAAGAGAAATGTAATCAGTTCTACCTTTAGCTGCAGACATCTTTGTGCATGCAGATAGGCTACAGATCTTCTTTGTATGCTTTCAATTGGAAATAATATAACGAACCACTTTTATTTACAAAAAAAAAAACTATATCGTCATAAAGATTGGAATTCAAAGAATTCGACCTAGACTCACAAGGAATGGAGGAAGACATGGTGCTCCATGACACTTAGTTTATAGATTTTTCATATGTTGTATTGGCCAGGATATCTGACCACATTTTTACTTTAATGTGAATGTTGTATGGTTTTGGGATTAACCTAAATTTCTTTCCAATTAAGTTAAGCTAGCCAAATGAAAATTGCATTTTAAAAATATTCAATTTTTCTTTTTAAAGATAAACCATTCAAATTTAATAATATATATTTTTATATAATATTTATTATATTACATAATAAATATAATCTAAATAATATTTTATATAATAAATATAACATAAATATAATAATAAATAATATATTAGACAATAAATATAATATAAATATAACAAGTGCAATAGCCGCAAAGCAGCTAGCCTTAGGATTATGTTTACATTTTATTTAGTTAATTGATAAATACAATAAAGGTCTTTAAACTATCTAGTGTTTAACTATATCCACTCTTTGTATTTAATGTTATTTTAAGTTTCACCAAAAGGTCAATTTCAATTGTGTCAATAGTTTTAAATTTGAAGTTTGTTCAACCATTCAAGCCACCTCCAAGCAACACATAAACCTAATTAAATTTAGATTTGGAGTCACCACTACACCATCCACACCAATGGATGAACTTAATTAAAATAAATTTGAATGCTACTCTAACATTTATTTCTATTTTAAAATCTTTATCAATGATAAAAATGGGTATTTGACCTATAAGAATTTAGAAATCTATATATAATTTTTTTTTTTAATAAAATTATGAAGAGTAAGTTATTAAATGATATTGTATGTCTAACGCCAATATATATTTAAATTCATGGAGATTCATATTCTACTCTCTTTCTTTATACAAATGTCTAAATTTTAAATATTTTTTTATGGAATATAAGCTATGTATTGTTGTTATACTATCATTAAGTGGTAATGTGAATATTTTATTGAGATATGTTTTCAACATTAAAAGTTATTAATTTCCTAAAAGGGATTTATACAATATTTTTATTATTATTTTAAGTTGGTGTTTACAATACAAAATGTCTATTTTGGTCATGAATATGGATGAATAACACCCTATCATCATAATAATCACATTTATGATGAGTTGTTTTAAAGTATTAAAATTTTCAAAATTGTAATTTTTTTTTTTTAAATAATGTATTTAAAAAATATGACTATATTTAACATTACAAATTTTACTAATAATTTTATTTGGATATTTTACATGGTGATTTACAATTTAAAAAATAATTAAGTTATTATTAAAGAAAACAACTTTTAGTATTTTATAAAATATTACAAATGCTTTACATAAATCTATGTGTTCATGATCCATACAAAAGTGAAAAAATCTTTAAATTTTGAGAAACTTTTTTTAAGACAAATAAGAAAGTCTTTTTAAAACTTGAAATATGTGTCATTGATATCTAATTTAATGACATTCACTCTCTTCAAGAAGAGAATCTTTACATTAACTATTAATACAAAAATAGTACATAGTCAATGAACTATTAATACAAAAACAATACATAGTCAATGAACTATTAATGCAAAGCTACATATGGCATTTTTATGATTTTTTTTAACTTTTATGTACTTTTTATTAATTATCTTTTTATAATAGTCACCTAGAAAGACAATGAACTATTCATGCAAAGCTACACATGACATTTTTAGGATTTTTAAAACTTTTATGTATTTTTTTTATTAATTATCTTTTTATAATAGTTACCTCATTACTTAGTCTATGAACTATTAATGCAAAGCTACACATGACATTTTTATGATTTTAAAAATTTTATGTATTTTTTTATTAATTATCTTTTTATAATAGTCACCACCTCATCAGTGTTCTTAGCAAATCAAAAATTCATAATTTAGTAATATCGAAATTATATATATATATATATATATATAGATATATATATTAAAAAAATCATTTTAATAATTAAAAATTCTAAAACTTTAACAAACTTTACAAAAATTTACCAATAAAAGTGATAAGTCAACTCAATTTGACTGAAAATCCAATAATAAATACATAGTACAAATTTTTATATTTAGATGTGGTGATTGGTGAAATTCATCGATTATGTAATTAATTCTACATATTGAAATATGTGAAGGGAACAATAACACTTCAATTCTATCAACCAATTAGAAATGAGAAACACAAATATTTTTATTATATCCAAAAATATATATTTGTTTTCCTATGTTAAACATTACATTGCATACACAAATTTATGGTAAAATGCAAATTAATGTCACATCAAAAGAAAACTCATTGCTATAGACCCATGGCAAGACTAATAACACAAAACAAGATAATCATGAAAGTAAAACTTAGAATGAATTTCCTATAAAATTTTGGCTTGACAAACAAGATAAATTTGAAATTCAAAACATGGTTGCCATGTATATTATGTGGGCATCCATAATGCCAATATTACTTTGCCAAAGTGGATAATGATATAATTTTTAACCTAAGCAAGCCATTACGTATTTTAACCTACAAGATGTACATGTTTTTACAGTAAAATGATGGAACGAATCTGGGAAGTACATGCATTTATCCAAAACACTAGAAAGGGCGAGAAACATGAATCATGGGGCATATGATCTCAAGGTCCACAACGAACAATAATAACCATTTTTTAATCTTGAGATGCCATGTGATGTTGTCTCAATTTCTTTTTTTCCACAGAAAATGACAGTTTATATTAATAAAAATATAAATTGTTCTTCTACAGAGATGTCCCAAAATCCGGGCAAGTCTTCCCAACTTAGATCATCATCTAAAGTAGTGGGAAACAATAAACAAGAAAATCACCCGATATATCCAACTTCGCCCAGCGAATAGATAAAAAACAAAAAAGTCATTCTAACAGTTCTAACCATAAAGAGGTTATAGTCCAACACACTTCCTAAAAAATAAACAAAAAACCCAAATCATAGTCTAATATAGGTCTAAGAAAAGATAAGGACCCTCATGATCCTCCACACACTGATAATAGACTATTCGCCTTGGTGCTTGTGAAAGCGTATATTTGGACAAGCTGTCGACAACTTTGTTATTTACCCTATAGATATGTGCAAAGGAAATTTTCTGAAAAAGCTTGATGGTCTCCCTGATACGATCCTTCCAACATTCCAATGCAGCCCCCTAAAGACGACCCTTCCCTTTCAGCCATTCAATGATAATATTTGAATTGCCTAGAATGTGGATCTCCAAGATCGATAGTTGGGATGCCAATGTGAGGAGTTCCCACGCTCCCAATAGCTCAGCTTTAGTGTTTGTTCCCGCCCCACAGTTAATAAACCATTTATAACTTTTTTTCTCACTAATCTTTATTCTCCCCCCAACTCCACAACTTTTACCTGATAACATTGATGTCCCATCGAACCACCCAATCACCCCATCTCCTTCCATATTTGTGGGAAGAACACCACGACAGGAAACTTTAGTTTTTGGAAGACATACCCGCGATTCTGAAATCGAGAGAAAAACCACTTTTTGGATGCTGGGGATACCTCCTTCAAAGATGGCCAGGTTCCTTTCCTTCCAAGTATACCAACATATGATAGCTGCTAAGCTTGGGTGCAAAGTATTTTGTATTCTCCACGATTTGAAGCAACTCGCAAGCGTATCACCCAACCACTTTGTTGTAAGATTTAAGGAAGTAGAAATCTTGTTCTAGATAGTAGTGACAAATGTACATCCCGAAAACAAATGATATACAATCTCCAAAAAATGATTGCACAACTGACACATCCCTGGACCTGAGAAACCTATGTGTTGTAGATTGTCCCATGAGAGAATTTTGTTCTGCACATAAAGACAAACAAAAAGTTTTTTTTTCAATGGACAAGCCCAAGACCATAATGCTTTCCTCCAGCCACCAACCACATAGTTCCACCTCATATTCTCCATAGCTACAAAAGAATTATTAATTGTAATCTAACCTGATGCATCTCCCCCTAACCAAATAAGCTCATTCGAATTCTCAAGTAATACCACCCCATCATTTATAAGAGTTCCACGGTAATGTTTCCATTCCATATCGAGACCACCCTCTAAATCCATTTCTTCGCTAGATCTCCAATTTGTGCCAATAATCCCCACATGAGGGTCACTTTGATCTTGATAGAGATAATGGATGCTTTTCTGTTGATGGCAACGATTAGATCTTCAGACAATATTGCCCCTTCCCCCATCCACAGTATGTGATCTCTGTCTGTCACAATAGAGTGACCTGTCCCCGGTCGCCAAGCCAACCAGTGAAGAATAATATGAACTGAATTTAGAAGGTATTTCCAAGTTTTAGAACCTTTGGCTTCCATCACATTTATCGTACGTAACCAACGAGCAACATAAATGAAGGGGATGTATTTTTCCTTTAAAATGTGATGCCAAAGTCCTTCATGCATGAGCGCTCTCCACAATGTATTTCTTTTAAATGCTCTATTAAAGCAAAATGGATTTCTCAAGCCCCAACTCCCATGCAGTTTTGGTCGGGCAATGAGTTTCCAATCACACAAGTGGATTTTCTTCTACTTTTTACACCCAGACCATAGAAAAATGAAAATTAAATGACAAATTCTTTGATGTATCCGGGAAGGCAAGTTTGTCAAAGACAACCAATAAATTGGTTGGCTTTCAATAACTACCTTAATAAGGATTAAACGACCCCCAATAGTAAGCTACCTATTGCACCAGTGGCTTATCCGACATTCATACTTATCAACGAGCCACTTCCAATCCTATGTCATGTACCTTTCAATCTTCAGAAAGTATCCAAGATACATGAAACCAACCGAAAGATCATTGGCATCATAATGATAAATAGCCTTTAAATTTTCCATAACATTTTGTTGTACACCAAACTGTATTAAAGTAGTTTTATTTTCATTTATCTTTAGACCAGTTGCATTGTAGAAACATCCCAGTACTCTTTTAATTTCCTACCACTCCATCAATGATGCTTTATTCATAATGAGAATATCATCCACGAACAGGAGATGTAGGACATTGATAAGACTTGATACTTTTATACCAGTCAATATACCATCCTCCCGACTTTTTTTTAAGGTCAAACTCAAGCCTTTCATGATTAGTATGAATAGGAGGGGCGACAGTGAGCACCCCTGTCGGAGCCCTCTACCACTATTGAAAAAACCTAAAGGCTCTCCATTTATTAAGATTGCATAAGTTGTAGAAGAAATGCAACCCATAATCCACTTTGTATTTTGCAAAACAAAACTGCATTGACATAAGACTAACCTGAGAAATTCCCAGCTGA
The DNA here is from genome assembly GCA_010110895.2 of Picea sitchensis. Lineage (NCBI taxonomy): Eukaryota > Viridiplantae > Streptophyta > Pinopsida > Pinales > Pinaceae > Picea > Picea sitchensis. The sequence continues at coordinate 22,961 of SNQJ01S0032109.1, forward strand.
CACAATCATAAGCTTTCTTTAGATCAATCTCGAGGATTAAAGCTTGGATATTTTTGTATTTTATACTATGTAGGCACTCCTGTGTTGTCCCTGTAGAATCTATGATTTGTCTCCCTTTTAAAAACCCAAATTGCTCCTCAGACAAGGCACGAGACAAGATCAGTCTAATGCGTTTAGCAATAATTTTAGAGAAAATCTTATAGCACAGATTGCAAAGAGCAATCGGGTGAAAATCATCGAAAGTGGCAGGTCCATTCACTTTCAGAATGAGAGCAATAAAATTCGAATCAAGAGCCCTTCTAAATTCTCCAGTCAATCGCGCTTCCTCTACAACATCCAACAAATCATTCACAACTAAATCATAGAAATGCAGTTAGAATTCCATAGTCGATTCGTCTAGGGCATGCATCTTGTCTTTGGTGAAACCTTTTAAAACCTCTAATACTTCTTCTTTAGTAACTGGTTTTTCTAACTGCATAACCTCTTCCTCTTTTACCATTCATGGAAATAAACCCTCCATTTCCACTTGCTCCTCAATCAAATTGATATTCGATTCTTTATAGAAGGAGCTAAAATATCTCTACACTTCCATCTTAATCTCATCCTGTCCATAATGAACCTGGCCCAGATTATCTTCCACCTCCCAGATATGTTTTTTGTTTTGTCTATAGCTGGCAAAATGATGAAAATATTTTGTATTTCTGTCCCCACATTTGATCCATGTTGCCCTACTCTTTAAACGCCAACGCTCCTCTTCAGCCAAGAGCAAGTTATTTCTATCATTTTTCAGAGAATTTATCCGRGATCTAAGATCATTACAAAATTCATTTTCCAGAAAATGCTTAGTGAGATGTGCAATATCCAATTCTAAGTTTTTATAAGCTATAAGTTCCTTCTTCTTTTTATCGGCTAGCCACAATTTTACCTTATCTTTCAATAATGATAGCTTCCTGGATAGTCTACTTTGTGCTCCATGTCCCTCTAATGCCAATTGAGTACCCCAATTGAGGACTCTTCTTGTAAACAATTTGGATTTAATTTAAAAGGATACACAACCGGCTTGTAACCATAATATAACTGAAGTATCATCGACGCGTGATCATAAACAAAGGGGAGCTCCACCCACGTTCTATACCTGGCAACATTTAATAAGAGAGTTTCAGATATATATGCTCTGTCTAATCTTTTCTGAATCTCATCCGTCCCTTTCCTTCCATTGCGCAAGGTGGGCATTAGCACCGCATGCCTCACATCCACTAAATGGTTTGTAGTGAAAATATTTTTGAAGAATTTCTCCAATGGATCAGTTAAGGCCACCTCACCCCACACTTCATCAAGGCTAGTAGTAAAAATCAAATCCCCCTCCAAGATGAGATTCTCCTCTGCAAGCAAACCTTTTTCTTTGATCTGTTCCCAGAATAATCTCCGTCCCGAACATGGCCCATACGTATTTAAGAAGCTGATGATTTTTTGATTAGGAATGTGTGTACTTGTCAATAATATACCTCCAACACTTAGAAAAGATTGCAAATCATAGATATTAGGGTTCCAAGCCACCAGAAGTCCCCCAGACTTCTCAAGAGAACTAACAACACTGATCATCCAGCTTGGGCAAATAGCATACATAAACTCTCTAGCCTTTTCCTCAGAGACTAGAGTCTCTTGTAAGAAAATAATACCCGGATTAAAAATTGAACAAAGTCTGCACAAGGATGGCAGTTTGAGGGTGCCACCTACCCCTCTTATGTTTAGGGTTAAGAGGATCATGATTTATCCCTTGTCAGGGCTTTCATGCCTCTAAGTGCCCCCAAATCATGTGTAGTAACCAGAGTTGAAACACCAGTCAAAGTAGATGACCCTAATATTTTATGTTCACTTTGGGTTTTAATAGGAGAAACCTCCAAACCTAAACCCCGAGACCAGGCCAAAGTCTTCCCTTTGTCAACTTTTTTTCCATTCACATTGACACCCGAAGCACTGTCTAGGTTCCACTCATAAGCTTCCATTCCCTAGTAGGTTGGTAAAGGAATAGGTCTAACTAAACCACTCTGAGTCTGGCTTGTGTTGTTAGTACCAGAAACTAAACAAAGGTCCACCTCTAATGCAATAGGTGCCTGAGATTTATATGCTTCACAATCTAAACAAAGTTCCATCTCTGTTATAAAAGGCACTCGATGGGAAGAAGTATCACAAATCCACTGAGGCTCTGCAAAATGAGCTTCCCGAACTAAAGGAGAAGATAAGGAATGCGAAGAAGCCACCGGAATCCCAACAACATCACCCCTAGACTCTCCACTATTAGGTGATTCTTTAGTAGTACCACCAATCTCGGTATCCGGTAAATTAGTAGATGAAAATGACTTTTCCAGGAAGTCGTGTTCCCAAAGAGACAACTTAAAAAACAAGCATGGGAAATAATTTCTTAACTTACCAGTGAAAGTGCTTGAGAGGAGTTCTGTGTATTCTTCAACATTCCCCGAATTATAAGCTCCCACCTCTTCAACATCCCCTTCACTCATGTAATATTCTCCAGTAGGTGAGACCATGGTTTTTTTTCAAAAAAATGCCTCCAGACGAAAAGGGAGAATCATTGCGTAGATGACCTGTCCGCCTATAAGAATTACAGCGAAAAGGTAATCCTTGGTAGTCAATCCTCTGTAACATAACTTGTTCCCACCATTCCAACTCCAATGTATCCATGAGCCCTCTGTGTAAGTCAAGCTCGACTAAAACGCGTGCTATACGTTTATCCTGAGCTAGCAAACTTTTTTCATCAACCTCAAGGAAGCGACCGAGCAAATTTCCAATGGCCATTAGGGCCTTTTTATTCCATAAGTTAAGGGGTAACCCTGGAAGTAGAACCCATACGTGATGAATGCTAAACGATTCAGTGGTTGGATCAAAATTTGTGCGCCACCTTTTAAGCATCAGGCTGCCCCCCTCAAAATCCCAGAATCCATTTAGAATAATCTCAACATCTTCCGGAAATTTAAAAACCAAACTGAACCACCCATATGTCAAAGTAACATATTCTGGTTCATACCCAATAATGGGTGTCAATGTCCGCTTCATCCACTCTGGGAAAGGAATACTACTCTTAGATTTATATGCAAACTGCCCAACCAACGCGTAGAGGGAGAGCTTGCATGTTTCCTCCAATCCCACATCCATACCTATAACCAGACGTCGCCTAACCTTCTTAGGTTTCTAGGCTTGTGTCACCTTTTTAAGTCTCGGTTCCTTCCTGCACAGAGTCTCCCTCTGTGTGAATCCTGAACTAAAACCAGGTATCTCTCTATCTAACACCGACCGCTTTCTAAGCCCCTCTTGCACACTGTCAAGGACCAACTCACCCCCTATACTCCACTCAAGTAGACTAAAACCTGAAACTGAAACTACATGGTTCTGTGAAACAGTCCCACCATCCTTCAAGGGATTTGTCAAGCTTGCAGGTAGCTCAGTATTCAGTGCAACGAAACAGGTGAAAATGTGGTTTCCTCCTCAGAACCTGATAATACTACCTTCGCCACCTTAAGTGAGTTAATTAAATGAGTTGTTGGGGAATTAAATGAGGATGGTTTAAAGTTTCCACTACTGCCAACACCTGTATGGATATTTAAATCATCTATAGAATGGAAGGGATCTTCACATCCCTTATCTTCCTCCTCTGCTTAGCCCATGATTACGCTGACTTCGTGAGCCATCCAAGAAGTCTTTTCGCCCAATAGAAATGAAGTCAACACATTAAACAAAAACCAAATAATGAAAAAGGCCCTACCACCTGAGCTCCAAAGCTTAATACGAAATAATACCTATTAAATGAGCAATAAAACCAAAATCTAAATGGTTAAGGAGCCCTCTAAAAACAGAATGGCAAACAACTGCCAAAAACACATCCTACCAGTTCCTTAGTTTAACAATCCTCCATTACACCTCCCACCAAAAAAACACACCCTACCAGTTCTTTAATTTAATAATCCTCCATTACACCCTTAATAGAAGGTATTCAAGCCATACTAAGTTTAGTTCCCCTCCAATAGTGCGTTGTCTTCCATTACCTCCTCGCCACCCGTCATCATCTCGCTATAACCAAGAGAAGTCTGCTGTCTCAATTTCTTGATTGAAAGGCAGAAACTAGTTTCAAATAA
>SNQJ01S0032109.1:27128-42233 GCA_010110895.2 Picea sitchensis
AAATACGACAGATTTTTTGCACTTTGAGTGTAGAAGCTAAACACTTGTGCTTGGTGTGGTTGGCCAAACCAAAGATACCTTTGCACTTTTAGGGTACTCTCTAAATAGTTGTGTTTGGTCTGTTGGTTAACTTTTCATAAACTTTATGCATATAGGTTTAATGTTCGGTTGACTATTTATGGTTAAGCCTAAAGGCGTACAAGATGTGAAAACGGAAACATTTAATATTTCAGTATGAGTAATTCTAATCTGTACTAGTTTTTATTTTTTATTATAGTTGCTAGTTTTTATTACAGTTGAATGTGGATAAATTAAACTTCTAATTTTTTTTAATATTTACCAATTTACCAGTTTGAGTAATTCTAACCTGTGCTAGTTTTATTACAGTTGAATGTGGATAAATTAAACTTTTAGAAAATTGTTACTAACCTTGAAAAAATTCCAAACTTCCAATTGCTTAGTTGGGCGCACCTGCGCTAGCTCTGCATCGCTATAAAATGAAGAGGATGAGTATAAACTATTCCAATTTCAATGTTAGATCGGAGGAATCCACCATGAGAGCTGCAAGATGGAAGTACCCTCGGAGAACCCTTGTTATTGCGTTAGCATCCACACTGCTCGTCATTTCTGTTATTTCTTTAGCAGTAGGGTTTGCCAGTAGATTCTGTAAAGAGAAGAATGAAGATCCGCAAATCGATCATATACGTTGGAAATTGACATCCAAGGAATTCCACCACGCCTGCAGTAGCACACTCTATCCAGAATTCTGCGTATCCACTGTTTCGAGCTTTCCTGGTTTATCTGAACGGCCAGGGCCGATGGAGATTCTGAAGGCCGTCGTCAATCTGAGCATAGATGCAGTCGAGAAGGCAAACGCCCGAGCCCTCAGCCTGTCTCGGCCCGGTATCGACCAAAGACAATGCGGTGCCCTGCAAGATTGTTTCGGGTTATTTGACGAAATTATGGATGAATTATATGGCACGCTCTCCGATTTGAAGAACGCTACTTTCATGGCAATTCCACAGCACGCCAGTGATCTGGAGACATTGCTGAGAAGACACAGATAAAATATACGAGGCAAACAAACACGGTGAGGCTACGCTCACTTCTTGATATTCAATGAAGACGGATTACATCCTTATATAGGAAAAGACTCTCCCGAGTCGGCTACATGCAAAGCAAAAGACAACTAGACAACTGACTCTTAACTAAGAACAGATTCTTCTAACTCGCGCTTACAACTGGCGCTTATTACTAGTGCTAACAACTAGCTAACATCTCCATTACTTCCAAGTCTCCCCCTTAATGGAGAATGGATTGACTTCTACACCTAACATCTCCCTAAACAGTTCAAACTTAATCTTTCCAAGAGGCTTAGTGAAAATATCATCTCTAAACAGTCAAACTTAATCTTTCCAAGAGGTTTAGTGAAAATATCAACAGCGATTTTCACTAGTATTACAATACACAAGATTTATTTCATTTGGTCGAACTTTCTAACAAAATGATACTAAGCTTCAACATGCTTTGTCGTTGCATGAAATATCGGATTCTTCACAATATTGATTTAACTTTGATTGTCACATTGGATCATCGTAGGTTCCTTTCGTTTTCTCCAACATCTTGAAGAAGTCTTCTTAACCAAACAACTTTACAAGTTGCTGCACACAAAGATTTATATTATACATCATTAGATAATAAAGATACAATAGGTTTCTTCTCACTACTCCATGAAACAAATTCCTCGATCCAATGTCAACGTGATATCCAGTTGGTTATTCCTCATCATCCGTATTACTGTACCAACGAATCAATAACCTATCATCTCAACATCGGGAGCAAAAATGTATATTTTCGAATACCATAATCAAGCTGCATCTTTTAGATACACCCGAAAATCGCCTTTGTCGTGGTGATTCCAATGGATTTCATGAGAGCCACCAAGGAATGACTTAACACACTCATATAATATGAAATATCAGGTCTGTTTTTGGTGAGATAATTCAGACTACCCTCCATTTGTCTATACGTAGTGCCATTCACCTCCTTCAACCATCATCACAAGACAGTTTAACATTCTGTTGCATGGGAATGAGAAGATTTACATTGATCCATCTTAAATCTCTCAAGTATTTCTCTTATATACTTAATCTGACAAACAAAATTTTGACCTGCATTTCTCCAAACTTCAAGACCTAGGCAAGAATGTAACTCACCAAGATCTTTCATTTCAAACACCTTTGATAACTCCTCCTTGATTTCATCAATTAACTTCTTCAGATTTCATATTATTAAATCATAAATATATAATGAAATCAATACTATATACTGCTTCATCAAATTTGTATAATGGATTTGATCACTTTTGTTCAAGATAAAGCCCCTCATGAAGAAAGAGTCTATCTTTTTTCATACCATGATCTAGGTGCCTACTTTAATCCATACGCTTTAATTTACACAATAAGTGTTCTTGCCATTTTTCCACAAACTCTTCATGTTGAGTAAGGTAAACTTCTTCCTTTAACTCACCATTCAAAATGTAGGATTTAACATCTAACCCATGCAACTTCCAATGATACTTGTAGCTAAAGCGATTAACATTCCGATAGTATTCAATTTAGCTGTCGGTGCAAATGTTTCAAAGATAATCAATACCTTCGCTTGTGAACAATTTCTTGTGTCCGCCTAGCCTATACTTATCTATACCACCATAAGGATTTTAAACTTCTTGGTTTGTATATCCATTTGTAATCCAATGGGCTTTATCTTAGGTAATTCAACAATTTCCAAGTATTGTTTTCATTATAGATTAATATTCTTCCTCCATTGCATTTCACCATTCATCGTGTCCATTAGCTTAATCAAAACTCCATGTTCTATGACATTTAAAATGTTACTCATTAGGGCATAGTCTTTATACCTTTTAGAAAGTCGAATCTGTCTTGAAGATATTCTCAACTAATTATCTTCCTCCCAATTTTGTGAAGATCTGTCTCCACCGCTAGGTGAACTGACCGCTTGAATTTTCCATATCATTGAGTCCATCTTACTACTGTTGTTTCTGCGATGGTTGTTGTTGCATTTGTGGTTGTTTTTGTGATGATTGATGTTGTTGTTGCTCTTCTTTAAATCCTTCATCAATAAGTCTCTTCCATTCCTCATGACTATTGTCGCCATGATTTCCTCGCTCTGCTCATGGAAAGTACATCTCTACTTGCAAAACACTTTGTAGTACAGACCAAACAAATTTTGTAGGCCTCCTTTAAATTTAGCACAATACCCAATGAAAATACATTTAGTGGCTTTAGCATCCAATTTCCTCCTATTCCTCCTTTTGGAATATGTGCAAAAGCTTTACAACCAAATGTTTTCAAATTATTAACTGCAGATTTTGAACCATACAAGGCTTCAAAGGGAGTAACACTATCAAGACACCGTGTTGGACTTGCCTTTTAAATAAACCGGGTAGTATTTATGGTTTTAAAATTTCAAAATGCATTTGAGAGATTTTTACCTTCATCATACTGCATGCACACTCAACTAGAGTTCTATTTTTCCTTTCAAATAATTCGCTTATCGTGGAGTGTGAGGTACTATAAACTGCATTATTCCATATTCTTTGCAATATTTGTTGAAGTCCTCCATTTATACTCTCCCCTTGATCCGAACGTGGAGAATTTTGATGGATTTTCCCTCGTCTGCCCACCATGTCTCCAACTCCTTAAAGTACTGAAAACATCACTTTTTCGGCTCAAGGAAAGTGTCCTACAGTATCCTGTGTAATCATCAATAAACAATGTAGTAAAATGTTCTAAAGACCTAGTCCGTGCATAGGCCCACAAACATCAAGATGTACAAGATCTAACACATCTCTTTTTCTTATCATGATTAGAGGGGAATTCATCTTTCTGCATTTTTCCTAATGCACATCCATCAATAGCAACCTTTTCATTCTTTAACATAGGGAAGTCCTTCAACCATATTCTTGTTCTGTAATACCAACAAACAGATGATTGATGTGTCCATACCTTTGATGCCACAAATGAATCTCTGGCATAGTATGCATGTGCATGATGTTCTTTGTCGGTAACATCAAGTTTGTATAGACCTCCAACTCGGACACTGCTAGTAATGTAGCTTCAGTGGGTCCAACAGACCTTCACTATGCAATAATTCTTTGAAGAATTCAACCTTCAAGTTCTCGATCTGTAATGGTGGACACAGAGATCAATTTTTTCTTTTTTCCTAGCACATAAGAAACATTGTGAATGTGATGAATAATACCACTCGACAATGTCATAGGAATGTCCCCATATCCCTTGATCCTCATAAGCGTCATCTCCAAGATATGGCGCACCATTCCGTTTCTTTGAAATTAGCAGATACCACTTTATTACAAGTCATATGTAACGATGTTCTGAATCACAAACTCGTGCATCGTAATCATCCGCTTCAGTAGATAAAGAGACGTTAGACACAAACAGTTTAAGATCCCATGAATCAAAATTTGGCAGTTCATCAATATCATCACTAGCAATAAATAACTGCAGGATCTTGATTTTAAGATTTTTCTCAAGATAATGACCTCAATGTGTTCTAGCTTTATTCCTAGCCTCATCACTATTATCCTTATGACATTTCCAACCATATAAGGTCCGTGTCGCACCTCACAGAGAAAACAACTCTTTGACTCATTCTACTGACAGTATACCTTGATTTGAGATTGTATTCTCTCTCATATGAATCACCGCCATGAACTACCTCGCCATGAACCGCCTCCTCTTCCTCTTACTCCTGATATCCCTCTCGCGATCTATTATTTGACCACAGTGAAAAATCTTTACTCGGAGTATTTCCGATTCTCTTCCTCCTTTGCAGCAAAATACTCACTTCAAACGTAGGGAGGTTTCTCCTTGCTGCAAGACCCGTTATGAACATGTGATAGTCTCTAGCATACCATTTAAGGTAATAGCCACTAGATCAGTATTGGAAACAGCCTCTATATTTACTAGCTTGTTCCTTTCACCTTTTAATGCTAATTCAAAATGAACTAACAAAATGCGACGGTGTTGCTAGTTTCATACAATGCTTTAAGAGATTCATGTTGCGTGCCAGGTTGTAGCGTCTCTAATATGTGAATTATGCTATCTTTAGATCTTGACATGCGCAGCAATACCTTTGCCTTGTTTTCGCTTCTCCCAGCCTTTGATCTCAGGCCGTCGTTTATTCTTCTACCATCAGCCGCTTTCGCATCTCCTACTATTGTTGTCGTTAATTTCCGTGACAGTTTCAAGCCAGTCTCCATTCATGAATGTTCCGCATAATTCAGCCTTCACGCCTCCGCATCTTGAATTTCCAGCACGAAGTTCAAGCTATCTAACTTGTTGGCTTCATGGAGGTAGGTCTCTCACCGATTCTTCATCGCCGCAATTTAGTCTCGTAAAAAAATCACCAAGCATGTGCAACGTTTTGTCGCTCTACCTTCGAATACCACCGATCCGACTCAATCTATCTCTATTCTCGCCTTATATCACGCATGCATCTTACTTATTCAAAATATCCACTTTGGGAAAAACTGGCAACTCCTCTTAAAAAACTTTTTAAAAATTCACCTTAGATTTTAAAAAGTATCCACTCTTAATAAACCAATACAATGTTGCACTCCCATTCAAATCTTTACATATAAAATTAAAGCTTATATATAAAAACTTTTATATATAAAAACTCCACTCATATATCATATATCCACTATATAAAAACTCCACTCATATAAAAACTTATATATATATATATGATATATTACTGCCTTAATTTTTAATCATATATCCACTCAAAAACAAACCTCACGCATGCACTCCAATTAAATTCACAATTAAACTTCGCATGCAATCCAATTAAACGCACGCAATGCAATCCACATGCAATCCATTTAAATAAACTCACGTATATGCCTTTGCTCATACCAGAACTCGACCTCCACGATTTCTCATGCATGCACCCAAACTCCCGGCAGACGCACCAACGATTCAAACTCCACGCTGATTTTCTCAAAACAATGTTTCTCGCACCTCACGATAGAGCAGCCTGCGGGAATCGTGAAGGATGTCCGCACCTCTCGTGTATTCCTCCTGCGGGAATCGTGAAGGACGTCCGCACCTGAATGCACAGCAGCGTGCGAAAATTTTTGCTTCTGGCAACAACGATTTTTGCTTCCGACAGCAGCGAAGGGGCGAGTAATATAGGTTCGCACCCTATTAGAGGAGGGACCTGCGAACCTCTAGAATTCTCGCACTTCTCCCCGTGGCTCTGATACCAAGATAAAATATACGAGGTAAACAAACACGGTGAGGCTACGCTCACTTCTTGATATTCAATGAAGACAGATTACATCCTTATATAGGAAAAGACTCTCCCGAGTCGGCTACATGCAAAGCAAAAGACAATTAGACAACTGACTCTTAACTAAGAACTGATTCTTCTAACTCACGCTTACAACTGACGCTTATTACTGGTGCTAACAACTAGCTAACATCTCCATTACTTCTAAGTGGCACTACAAATCGGGTGAAATGGCCGGGGTATCGAGTGATTAATAGCTCAAGCGAGGCCAACCAATTTACAGTGTCAAAATTCATTGAAGGAGATTCATGGTTACCTTCTACCGGAGTTCAGTATGCCTCGGGTTTCACTGGTTAGCGCAGAGTTTCCCGGACATTTTGTCACGTAGTACGAAGGTCTCATAAAATGTGTCCAGGAGCATGCAATTGTCAAGTAATGTAACTATCACTGGGGCTGACCGCCTACTTTAGGCTCTGGGAATATAGACATTTGATTATATTTTATAATATTTCTAATAAAAAAAAAGGTTTTGTGGCAGTTAGACCTTGGGCTTTGTAACAGAGAGAAATGATGACGTAACACTTGCAGTGTTGAATTGTGTGTCTCCACAGTGAAATGGAAAGACCTAAATCTTTATATTTTATTTTGAAATTAAAATATGTTTTATAATGAAAAAAAAAATTCACTTAACATAATTTTATAATTAATTTTAATTAATAAATTTTTATCTTGTTTAATTTTAACCAAGCTATGCAAATGCATAAAAGATTTTATATAAATGAGACTTTTAGAAAGTTGTCTATAGATGTTAGTTCACATGGCATTGGATTTCATATCTAAATCTACGTTTAGCATTTTCGTTTTCTCATAATTGAGTTTACATTTAATAAAAGTTATAAATAAATTATATTGATATAATTATATTAAAGATGATATTCTTAATAATAAAAAAGTTGTTTAATATTTTTTCAAAAATAATAAAAATAATATAATATTTTTTTTTAAATAATAATAATAATATTGATGATAATGCTAGTTGAAATTAACATTGGTATGTTCAATTTTTAATAAAGTTAATTACTTTATTTTATTTTTTATAAAGATTAAATAGATGAAAGATAAGATAAGATAAAAATGGTGATCTTAAATTGATTTTTAGTTTTATGAGTGAATACATTATAGATATGAGTAGTATTGTAAATGTTTTGAAAATGAGATTTATTCTTTTAATAGTATAAATGTTTTGAAAATGAGATCCACAATGTATGTAAGCTAGTTACTTTAAAGGAAAAAGTCTTTTATTTTCTACCTATTAGAATTTCAAAATTGCTTTTATCACACATGTGATTGGATAAGAATAACTAACCAATTTTACTTCATATTGTCCAGTTTTAAAAGAATGTGATTTTTCAATCTTATGTTATACTTAAGTTTTGAATTTTAATTACCAAACTCGCACACAATGCAATTTTTTTCCAATCTTAAATAATCTAAGTTTGGAGTTTTAATCTTAGATCACTACGGCATCTATTCATTAAAGTCATTAAATTCATGTAAGTGGAATAAATACATGTAATGTCATATATTGAATGTAAACTACAATTCTGCCAAATATTTGTTTTTAAAGGATTTTGTAATAAAATTTGTTACAGAATTTACACTTATAATAATTGCAGACTACTCAATCTTAACTCGCCAGTGATTACTAAGCTTACTATTACCTCTTAGCTCGCGAGTGGTTACTAAGCTTTAAGCTTACTATTACCTCTTAGCTCGTGAGTGGTTACTAAGCTTAGAACCATTGTTCGAGTAATACAGAACGAACAAATATCAAGTTCATCCAATCACTCTATCTCGTGCATGAAGCTGATTAGCGCAAACACAAATATTAAACCCATCTAGAAAATTGTTCTAACATATGTGTTTTCCTGTAACATTTTTGGCATAGTTAAGCACTAAATAAATGTTGGAATATATTATCATCCATTTTGGGCTTTGTCAAAAATTGTATTACACGATTCTAATTTGTGGTTGGTGAGAACATGTGGTGGATGGGGAAGAAGTTTTTTCTAACATGCAAATAGGGTGGCCAACACAAATGGAAGTAAGAACAACTACGCATTGGATTGGAAAGCAAACACCACACTATTACTTTTAAAAATTTTACATTTTTTTTTTAATAGAATCTATTGGTTTTTATATGATTTGTCTTATTCTTCTTCTTTTTCGGTAAACAAAAATTTGTATTTCCTTATAAAGTCATTAGATTAGTACACATGAAAAAATCAACCACCTATTCTGCCATACATATGGAAACCAAAATATATGGCCAAATGTATTGTTTTTTTTGAAGTCTAAGAAAGAAGGAAACACGAGACAAAACAACACTAATCTTCTGATATAATCCTGACAAAGAAATACATAGTGACAGAGAAAAACGACGAAATTAAAAAATAGGTTAACCTGGAGTGCCATCATCGCCAAAAGGTTTAGGCTAGGTTGGAACAAAAACATATTGTTCGGTGCATGTTAGACATCTTCATTTGTCTGGCTCACCCGAAAGAGAGTCAAACAACATATCCAAGTGATGACTGAGGATGGTGTGTCCGTGAAGCTGCTTTGCCATATCCCATCACGTAGCAAATATAAGGTCTAAGTGTTCTTGTGAGAGGAACCAAGTGTTGGTCATCTCTGAATCTAGAGCTGTAACGAGGGGAGACTGACTGGTTGGATGGGTCTCCTCGTTGTGCTTGGTCGAAGGGATTTCTTCTTCTACTATGCAAGTTTCCATTGCCAAAGGGGAGTCAATGTCTTGAGTAAATTGTCTAGAAATGTTGGGCGAGGCTTGAATATCGGAGGCTGTGAATAGGAGGGAGGCTAGAGGGACTTGTGGCGGCACTGAAGGATGCTCTTCTTCAACATAATTCATGGGAGGAACTTCTTCAATCCAATTCTGAGCAGAGAATGGAGAAGGCATCGCAGAAGGGCCACCATGGCTAGAAAAAGAAGTGTGAGGCGTGGAGGGAGGAAAAGAGGAATGCAACATGTGTTGTCGAGCCACAAAATTGTAGTAAGTCGGCCCGTGCTTAAGATTTCCTCTTTATCTGGGCATGGGGAAGGGTGTAATGAGATTGGAAACTAGGAGTAGAGTGGAATAGTAGGAAGAGAGAGAATAACAGGAGGAGAAAGAGTCAGGGCAGACACAAGAAGCTAGAGACATGACCAAATCCAAATAATCGTTTCCATTTCTTACCTCCCGAATTATAGCTGAATTGGTAAGGTGAAGTGCCAGAAGGGCCGATTTGACAGGTCTCGTGCAACTTATACCAGTGCAGGCATGTTGTTGTAGCATTGAGTGCTTCATTATACCAATCTTTGTGTGTAGAAGCACCTGCAATCGTGTCAAATGAATGACGTCCATACCACGAGGAATGGAGGAGGGGATGGTGGCAGAGGCAATTAACTTTTCAATTTGCATGGTGTCCAACTGTCACCCCATCTCGGATGATTCGTCTTATTCTTCGTTATGAACAATTTTAAAGAATTTTGTTTCCTTACATCATAACAAGAGGTTTCCATCATTTGTTGATTTTAATATAACTTTTATGAATAATAATATATTTTTTTATTGAGATAAATTTTGGTAATTTTTTCTTTCTTCAATTTTAGAAGAAAAAAAAAATTAATTAATGAAGAAATTTAACAATTTTTGTTGAAATTCGCTGACTTCATAATCGAGATTTTAACTTCCGTGGTTTCCAAAGATCTAAAAAGAAATTGATTTCATTTATAATTTTAAACAATTAAAATTATGATGAATAAGAATGGTCATCCTCTTTAGAATTCCTCTTTCTCCACCTCATTTTTAGTGAATAAATTAATTCCCTTTTCCTATTCTCAAAATGAAGAGCGTTACCTAACCCTCGAAGGAGGTCATTTAGAGACTCTTTTATTAATCCGTTGTATTGTAAACTAGTACATCAACAAAATAGCTGCTGGTGTTAATATTTTAATTTCTGTTAATCACTTACGTGGCAATTAGTGAGTTATCAAAGTAATTTTTAAATATGATTAGGTAAATGTAAAAAAGTAAACACATAAACTAATGTCTTTATAATAGCTAGGAAGTTAATGATTGAAATCACAACCATTTATTTTGTGTGACTACTAAGAATATTCTAACCATATTTAACCCTGTCCATAGAAAACTTATTAAGCACTAAACCCCTATTAAATCTGCCCATTATCAATAGGTGTAAGCCTTTCGGCGTAATAAGTTTTGGTACTTAATCCTTATAATAGTGTCTGATGGTTTTGCTTTTATGCCTTGTCACTGTACCCAAGTTATATTGTTGCTACTATTGTTTTGCAATCGGAGTTGACAACTCTAAGCCTCGTAGGTGAGGTTTTAATTAAGACAAATGGCATGGGAAGGATTGAGGTTAATATAGTTTTTCAAGCGATATAATTACTTTTAATATGTTGGTATAATTATTTTTAATATGTCAACATAAACTTTTTTTTCAAGATGTTGAAATGTAATATTGTAATTTAAAATTATATTTAAATTCAAGATTTTGGATATTTTAGATAGTGACATTACTACTACAATAACATTTATTTTTATAATATTTATTTATTTATTTATTTTCAATATCATTATTACACTATAAATTTTCTTCAAAATTCATTGCAATAATACAAATCCAATTATACCAATACAAATCCTCCATACATATACGAATTTTGGATTATATATTAATATAAAATAAATAAAAAATGCACTCTCCCCTTGTAACTCATATTCATTAAGAAACACCTCAAAATCATCGGCATTCACAATTGTGAATATCCAAATAAAGATAAAATTGAAAAACGATTAATAACCAATGAAAATTCATCATAAAGAATATCAAAATTATAAATATATATATTTAATTAAAAAGTAATTTATCTTTTAGTTGTCATCTTAAAATCATAGTTCAAATATGATTTGGTGTCGGAAAAATATATAACATCTCCTAAAGTCATAATTCAAATATGAGTCCTATTTCAATTCAAAAAATATAAGAGTTCAGGGTCGGACAATTCGACGATTGCATTTTTTACTTTCTTTTTTAATTTAGTTGGGAGGATCTCCTTGAGATGGTGGAGGAATCGAGAAGGCTAGGCTCTAGTGTGGGAATTCTAAATTCGACATTCCTGACTCTGATTTCGAAGGCAAATAAACCAACTACCTTTGATGATTTCCACCCGATTTCATTGTGCAATTTGTGTTACAAAGTGATATAAAAATCATTACAAATCGAATAAAACCGACACTTTCTAGGTCACTCTTTGCTAAACAGTTGGGCTTTTTACAAGGAAGGAGGATGCAAGATGCTATTGACACATCTCATGAGAGTCTACACAACATAAAGAAGAAAAAAATAAAATCTCTTGTATTAAAACTGGACTTGAGAAAGGCATATGACTACATTGATTGGGAACATTTAAGATTGACCCTATTAAAAGTGGGATTTGGGATCCAAATGACAAATTGGATCATGAGCTACATTACTTCTTCATCGTTTGCAGTTTTACTCAACGGAGAGGCTACATATTTCTTCGAAGCGGTAGGGGATTGCGACAAGGCTTTCCATTATCTCCATTGCTCTTTATCCTGGTTATGGAAGGTCTTCGTCTATTACTGAAAAACAACATTAGTGAAGACACTCTAACATGTATAAAAGTATCTCGAATGATAAAAATCCTTCATTTACTGTTCGTGGATGATGTATTAATTATGATGAAGGCTACCTTACAAGAATGGTGGGAAATCGACAAAATTATCAGTTTATTATGTAAAGCTTTTGGACTAATGGTAAATCAATCAAAGACTATTGTTCATTATGAAGGTATTTTGGATGTTGAACTCACTCCTTTCAAGAACTTTCTTCCTTATACCTTTAGTGATCTCTCTATCAGGTTTAGATATCTAGGATACTTTCTAAAGACTGGGGCACATAAAGAAAAAGATTGGGATTGGTTAGTGGTCAAATTAACAAAAAAAGATCAGATTACGATGCAACATGTGGCTTTCATTGGGTGGTAGATACATTTTAGTTAAAACAGTGATGGAAGGTCAACTAGTATACTGGATGTTGATGGAAGCTATCCCACACACGGTTTTAAATAAGATCAGAAAACTGATGTTTCACTTTCTCTGGAACGATCATAAAGATACATAGCAGTACCACCTCTGCAGGTGGGATAATCTCTATAGACCAAAGAAAAATGGTGGTTGTGGGTTCTGAACCTTTTACATTTTAATACGGCCTTGAAGGTTAATACTCTATGGCGAGTTCTGACACAGGACAAAATTTGGCATAAGGTATTGAGGGATTAATATTTTCCAAACATTACAATTATCAATTGGTTCAAGATGGCATCACACAAACAATGCTATGTGTCTAGAATTTGGACTAGTCTTACATGATCCATTCATGTTATCGTCCATTGGCTCAGTTGGTGCCCAAGATGATCGGGACATCTCATTTCTATTGGAAGATATCAGATCTTAGGCTTAGGCGACAGATCCTTTCTCTCAGAATAGATTATAACTCAATTAAATAAAAAAAGGATCATTGTTTTGGCACAAGCCTCAGTTGCCCGGGATCCCATTACATTTTCAGAGATTTGAATAAGCAACGAGGATTTGGGCTTATCGGGAATTCCATCTTTCGAATGGGAAATCTACTGTAATGAGCTTATTGGCACTGGTGTATCGCTCCATGACTCAAATGATACTCTACTTTGGACCGGAGGAGACTCTTCTGGAAAGATCACTATAAAAAATATATATTCTGCCCTTATTTCTACTCAGGATTATCCAATCTGGTGTAGATGGAAGGTAAATTTATGGAAATGGAATCTCCAACTGAAGATTAAATTATTTATCTCGATGGTAGATGAAAATAGGATCCTATCCTAGGATGTTCTACAAAAAAAGGTTGGCAGGGACCTAGTATTTTCCTTTTGTGAAAAAACAATTCTGAAGATATCAACCACCTTTTCCTTCATTGCACTTTCACTCAGACAGTTTGGGCCAAAATTTCACTTTTACTACAAATTAAAAAAACTTGGGCAGAAACTTCATTGACTGATTGTATAGCCTCCTAGACGAAGGACAAATCTGTTTCAAAAAATTTGGTTGCTCTTCCCTGTTGGTTTATATGGCTTGAGAGAAACAAAATAATTTTTGATGAGAAATCTCCTTCAGTATGGGCAATGGTATATAAGACACTTGGGTCGCTCAACACTCTTCCTCAAACACAAAAAATGATCACCATAAGAACATGTCCGATCACACAAATTACTGGTTATACTACTGCTTATTTTGATGGGGCATCCATAACAGGTGGCTTGATATGTGGAGCTTGGGGATTCATTAAATTTTCAGAGGAGACTGTATACATATGATATATCAATTGCGGGGAAGGAACAAACACCAAAGCCAAGTTGATGGGTGTATGGGCCACTCTTACACTAGCAAATCTTTGGAATATACAAAAGTTACAGTTAACGGGGCACTCAAAGGTGGTTATTGATTGGTTAAATCACAAAGGTAATTTACAGGCTATCGACATCAAAGGATAGAAGCACAGAACAAGGAATTGACTACTTTATTTCAAGGAATTTCTTTCATCATATATTCAAGGAATTCAATAAGGAAGCAAACCGACTATTAAAACAAGCCCTCTTGGAACCGAAAGGCAGATTAACTCATTTCACATGGGAAAGAAGGACGACAGGTCCTCAAACTCATTTAAAACTTTTTTAATTCCACTTGTTTATGAGTCGATTCAGGGTGTTGATTCGTGGATCCAATTTTTTTTTATATGTTTTTGAGGAGATGAACTACATTAATGTTAGCATTAACTATGATACAATGTTTTTGTTAAAAATCATTTTTGGATAGTCATTGTGACAGAACGATGTCTAGATGGATCTTGTTTAGATATGTGACAGAATAGTGACTAAATCAACAGAGAACAATATTTATCAAGAATCCTTGTAGATGTAAAAACAATTATACACTAATATAACTTTTAACAAATTTTCTATTGGAAAAAAAAAATGCATCTCAAAAAATTTGTAAATTAATAATAAAAAAATATGCATTTCATAAATAAAAAATTATATATTTTATTAGAAATTTTTAAAAGAATTTTGTTCATAATTCTTTAATAAATTAAAAAAAATTATTTTTTAAAATTTTGATAATTTAATTTATACTTATTAATATAATAAATTAAAAAAAATAATTATTTTTAAAATTTTTGATAATTTAATTTATACTTATAAATATTTTTGAGGTATTTGCATTAAGATGATTGGAAAAGTGGCTATGACAATTTATGTAACATGCTGATGCACACACAAATTTATTAAGAAATTAATTATTCTTAAAAAAAAATAATAAATAATAAATGATAATTTAATTTATATTTATAAACATTTTAAAATTTTTGATAATTTAATTTATACTTATAAATATTTTTGAAGTATGTGCATTAAGATATATTTTTGAAGTATATGCATTAATATGGTTGGAAAAGTGGCTATCACAATTTATGGAACATGCTCATGCACAAACAAACACATGTCATTTAAAATACACATGTGTTTCTCTTACAATAACGTTGATGCTTTCTAACCACCCCAAGGCCACCATGAAGTTTTGCACAAAAAACATGTACGTAATTTAAAACACCCTAATGTTAG